>JBBPRA010000049.1:0-84146 GCA_038092775.1 Boletus rubescentipes
CCACACTCTGGCCCTCCCCGCCGCGCGATGCCGAGGAAGGAGGGGGCGGGGGTGCGACGTTGAGGGGGGCAGAGGAAGTGGAGGTAGGGGCTGCCGGTGTGGTGGAGTTGGAGGGGCGGGGGACGCAGCGCTTGTTAAGGGAGCGTTTGCGCTTTGGGAGATGGACAGCCGCAGACGAGTCCACACGGACGTCGATGGGGGCGCGGGCGATGGCGTGGTGGGCATGGTTGTAAACGTTGCGTGAGACGTGTGGGGATGCAAAGACGGTGGTGGCGAGGGCGAGGGCGAAGAGGAGGTGAAGGAGCGGGGCCATGGCTGGTGCGTCAAAGAAAGGATTGACGGGGGTATTTAAGTAAATACAAAGGAGAGAAGAAGACGGGGAGGGCTGGCAGAAAATCTTTGCCGACTTAAATAATAAGTGTTTCATCCTAATTTGGCTAATTACACGCCCTAGCGCCAAACATTTTTACAAGACCCAACCCGGCGAGGTTTTCCAAGCTCTTCGCGTACGCATCCACCTGCCCAAGCAGCAGCATGCTCTCCAGTCGATTCGGTTCGCCTGGTATCTTGAACATCCGGCTCACATCCTCCTCCGGCAGCGGACTCAGTCCCTGCGCAACCCGCTGCGCATTTTCCTCTTTCCGCTTCGCAACGTACGTCTCCGCGCGCAGCTTCTCCCTCGCGATCTGCCTCGTCAGATACGCCACGTTCCCGTCTTCTGTCCTGTAATTGTCAATTGCCTCTGATACCAGCTCCAGGCTCCGCGACACTCCGGACTGTCCGAGATCCAGCACAGAGAACGACCCTCCAAACACCGCCGTTTCGCCCCCTTCCAGCTCCCCAGACGTGCACGGTGATAAACTCGGCGCAGCTACTCTCTGCAAGAACGTGCTCGCCAGCGCGTTCGTCCGAATTCTCAGCGGAATCTCTTCAAGGATCGATGAAAACATCAATCGATGCGTCATCAAGCTGCGAACCGTAAATCGTCCATAACATACATCCGTGTCGTAGGGGACCCTTACCTTGACGCACTGAAATTCCCTTTCTTGTACGCGTCCATAAATGAGGACGTCAGTCGGAACGCCCGGAATGACGCATTCCCCCGTGCTGTTTGCGATACGTCTGTCCACACCATTAATCTCTACCCGTTGTCTAGCAGGAGAAATTGATCACCGTGCACGATGACAACACCCCCGTGCCTTAGCCTCTCCTGATGGATCGCCTGCGTGTCCACTAGCGTCTGATTAAAGAAAGCACCCAACGTCGTGGCTTGATAGAATCCAACGACGTTGTCGTCCCCTTGCACTTCCTTGAGCGATCGCAACATCGACGCCTGGTATCGCGCTGATGTCCACACGTTCGTTCCACCGTCGATCAAATCATGTATGCAAGGCACCCACCAATAGACTTTGATGATTTATCGTCTTCCTCACTTGTCTGACTCGGTAATGGAAAACTGTTGGATACCTCGAGGATGCCATCAAGGTCAAGTCCGAGCAAAAGGCCGTGCGCAGAAGCAGACGGTGCCTCGTGACCATGCTGTACGATTTTAGTAACAACCTACCACAACCCCGTCAGCGGAACATCAGAAACCACGGCACCAGCGGTGGAAAAGTGGATCGCCGCGCGGATATGAACGAGGCGTACCAGAGCATCTAGCTGTACGCATGTGAGCGGTATCTCTGCCTCGATGTCGATGGCGGTAGACATGGAGGGCGGAATGGCCTCATATGTTGGCGCAGCCGGTGCTGGTGCGGAGGCGGGTGCTGGCAACGATGCAGCCAAAGCTGCGGCCATCGATGGGGCGGCCATTTTTTATGCTTGCTGGCGAAAACTCGAAGAAGAAGGGTGTAGACGCTGACTAAGCGACAACTTTGATGATCCTAGACCCAGCTCGAACCGAGTACCGAATCTTGTTTCCTTTCTCTCGCCATGGCGTTTTCTCGTTCAGCGCGAATAACGCTCTTGCTCGTCATAGACATTGTCTTCTTCTTCATAGAACTCATCGTCGGTATGTGGCAGCATCCCCGTTCCCATCACACTCTAACTTCCCTAGGTTATGCTGTCGGCTCACTTGCGCTCGTCGCCGACAGCTTTCATATGCTCAAGTAGGTGACATTCCTACATTCCTGCCCTGACTCATCCTCCCGTAGCGACGTCATGAGCTTGATCGTAGCTCTCTATGCTATCAGGGTTGGTTGTAAACTTATGGCATTCATCGCAATTCGCCTCACCGCGCTCCACACCAGCTCTCCAGTCAAAATGCAAATGATTCCCGCTACTCCTACGGATGGCACAGAGCCGAGATCCTCGCTGCCCTCATCAATGGCGTATTCCTGTTGGCTCTCTGCTTCTCTATCACCATGGAAGCTTTGGAACGCTTCTTCAGCACGCCTGGTGTGCCATCATTTCTCTGTGCCACCAAGTCTGCCACTCAATTTTTGCAGACATATCAAACCCACGTCTGATCGTCATAGTCGGATCTTTCGGCTTGGCATCTAATATCGTTGGCCTATTTCTCTTCCACGGTACGGTCTCCTCGGCTTGTCATCAACGACTTAACCCCATTCATCAGAGCATGGCCATACCCATGAACACAAGGGCAGTGCTCCATCATCTCGACCCGCTAGCGTACACGTCGTCCAAAGCAACAACGGTGACCCTGTCACTTCCCGGAACCGCTCCACCTCCTACTCGTCGCTGTATGGACACCCTATCGCTACACGCGCTTCGCTCGTGCAAACTGCCCAAGACATTGCGACCTCTTCTCTCACTCAAGACAACGTCACTCGGTCGAGCGAAGAAACTCCTCTTCTCGGGGCATTGACCGAGGACTCTTCCAGATCATCTCGGATGTCCGCGGAACACGGTCATGGGCACAGTCACGTGCACGGTTCGATGAACATGCAGGCCCTAGTGCTACATGTCTTGGGCGATGCCCTGGGCAACGTTGGCGTGATCGCCACCGGACTTGTTATCTGGCTCACGACATGGAAATACAAGTTTTATTTCGATCCAGTAATCAGTCTCGTGATCACGGTGATCATCTTTTCCTCTGCATTGCCATTGGGTGTGTTTGCTGGTTATTTTGATTTATCGACGTGGAATCTAATTCTTGCACCGCCTCCAGTTCTAAGCGCGTCCTCCATTCTCCTACAGGGTGTCCCGCCAACAATCTCCCTTGTTGAGGTGCGGAAGTCGATTTTAAAAGTCGATGGCGTGCTTTCCGTCCACGAGCTTCATATTTGGCAGCTCTCAGAGTCAAAGATAGTCGCATCAGTGCATGTAATGGCATCCCGTGATCGTGACTTCATGCCAATAGCTGTAGAGATCCGCAAAGCCCTTCACCACCATGGAATCCATTCCAGCACTATTCAGCCCGAATACCACCCACCTAACCCTCATGTGATACCCGACGAACAGTTGAAGGTTCGTAAGGCAGCGGACTCGCCGAAGATGAATAGTGATTAATTGATTGGTCTGCTAGATGTCTACGGATTCGTCTTGTCTCATCCTTTGCCCACCAGATCAGAATTGTGATCCCTCGGAAAACGCCTGTTGTCGTACGTCTTTATCCAAAGCTGTTGTGGCTCTGCTTGACACGATTGGCAGCTCCAGCAGCATCCGCAGTATGAGATGAGCACGGTTGCATGGCCCAGTTCGACAGACCTTACTATCATAACCAACGCAGGGCCACATCCGTGGCAACACCCGCTACGGGCATAAGATAGGTTTAGTTACACGCGCTCTCAAAACGTTCGTCGTGTATGCGTCTCGTACGGTCATACAGTAGACCACCGCTACGAATGAATATAGAACAGATGCTAGTCTCTTTGCACTTTTGGTCATGAAGTGTTCAAGTCTGATCTCATTGATGCACGGCAATGCAACTGAGAAACCAACGTTCACCGATCTTCATCATTCTCAATCATCATGTGCAGAGTGAAACTGGAGGCAGCCAATCAAGTGCTACAGGAAATTCTGTTGACACAATCTGTGTCAAGACGTAGTAGTAATATGTACATCATAGTAGTTCATCTCAGAGAAAGTAGGAAAGCCACAGAGTAGCTACCTCCCAGACGAGAGAGAACAGGAAGGAAGGTCTTAGCATGAGATACAGGAGAGGAATTACGGCCCTCTGACTCATCTGAGACGATGCCAACAACTCCGAGTCGAAGGATAAACAGATACAATTACTGCGGACAGGGACGTTTGTGAGAGGTCCCTGAAAAAACCCACTGCTACCCTTGTTGGTACCTACCCACTTTTCAGTACCCCACTAAATACACATTCACAAATTACTTCATGTTTATATTATACCTACACTCTCCAAATTGAATGGAATAAAAGATGAGGAATTGAGCGTACAATGGCTGCCATTGACTGCCGAAAAGTGGCTACTAGTATGTGCCTACAAAGGGTTAGGTAACACTGTAGCACCACGTAAGTACTGTAGACACCGTGCTTTATTACGTCATAAACACTGGAAAGTTTGCAGCAAAGGGAGATGACGTTCCCAAACGTTCGAGAATAGTCCTGCTCGTACTCGAAGTTGTTTTCCGTGTGCGGAGGTCCGTAGCCAGTTTTCTTGCCAATACAGCGCTTCCTTGTCCCAGTGGTGGAGTGTGCTCGTTGCATATGGTCTGTAGTGCCCGTTCGAGATGGAGGGCACTGGACAGGGCGCCAGCGATGATCGTCGCCAAAAGTTCTGTGTTAACACTTGTGTCGCCTCCTTGCTGATCGACTGCGGCAATCAACTGTGGGAGAACGTTGTACATAAAGAGGGGAAGAAGTGGGGGTACACCAGCACGTGGCACCACGAGCACGAATGTCATGATTCGACGACATGTCTCCATTTCTCCGAGGTTCGCGGCAACGCACAGCTCAGTCCAAAGGAGCAGGAGGAATTTTGTGGGTGTGGTAATGGTGAGGCAGCGACCCACGTCAATACGAGGTGCTTTATGTTGCCGTGCCAACGCGAAAGCATCACGGATCTCCCGCCTGGGGAAATCCAAGAATGCATCTGGCGGTGCGGCGCCAGATTCTTCCAGTGCCTGATTGTTGCCTACCCTCGTGGTCAACGTCAAAATTAACAAGAAATGAAATGGAGCGGCTCACCTTCCTTTGCAATAGACAATGTCCGAAATGCAACAGATCTGATGGCGCCAATATCATAATGGAGACTCGAAATGACGATTTGTGTACGCTTTCCAGAGAGTATTTTCAGGATGTTTGGGCTGCAGAGACGCAGGATCACATGGGGACACGTGGATGCTGGTAACAAACTTTGTAGAACGTCGAGCTGAATAGGGGCTGCAAATCTATACATCCACTTCTCAGGACAAAGTCAACGAAGCTCGATACGGAAACTCACCCCCGTTGTTGGACTTCGAATAGCATGGCATGAACAACGCCCACGAGTGTCCAGTTGAGAAGGGAACCGAGGAAATACGAAATGCCGTTGTGAAGGTCGTCGTTATCTATACGTTCCTCTTGTCGTGCGAGGCAAGCTTGAGAGAAAAGCGTCGGGGACATTTGGAGCAGAGTTTTGGGTTTCGTCGATCTGAATGTCAGGTTCAATACCAGGGCACCGGAGGAAATATTACTTGAAATTACCGGAGGATAGTGTCATCGATCCCTTCACTGCTGCTGTCGAATATAGCTTTAAACCATCCTGTAAACACCATTTTAATCTCGGGAGGGAGGTCCTCCGGATGATAGACCCGTGAGGAACGTAAAATCTCTGTGCGAAGCACTTTTCCCCCTCTCCTCAGCGAGGGTGCCGAAATCTACAAACGATGCATTCAGACACAATCAAGGAAGAAGTATGAACGTAATGACCTGAAACTTGGCCAACACCATCTGGGTGAATAGCACAATATCCCCCAAATGGCTGACAGCCGTTTGTGGATCGCCTTTCAAGTTGTGTCACTCAATTAGTATACACACGTCGCTGAGAAATTCACATACCGATGGTTTCGCAATCATACTCGTGAAGTAATTCTAATGCCTCGAACACGAGGTCCGTGATCTTCAAGTGGAGAGATAGAATATCGAGTGCAAAATCATGCGCATAGAGCATTTTGGTAAGATGACTCAAAATTTCTAAATCTCCAGACTTTGAGTGGGATGAAAAACGCTATGGATACCCATTGTCCATTATTCAAGGATCGTTAATCTCAGTCACTCACTTTACGGGCCACTTGAGCGAAGAAATGATGACTCCCCGGCTCCAAACGGATGCGATGCAACAGTGTCCGCGTGTCTTCCTCGCTGAGTTCCATCGTCAGTCTGGACTCTAGGTAACTCTGCAAAATTGATGTTGGGAGATACTCTGCACGAAGGGATGACTGCTCCACCTCAAGTGTACAGTTATGCTCGAAAGCTTCAGCCTGAAGGCGTGTCCCGGAATCGTTCACGAGAGTGGGATCCGGATTCATTGCGGATGCCTGGTCTATGAGTCCAACTACGTACAGCTGGTGTATGAAATCTCTGATGAATGAGCGTGGGCTGAAACTTGTTTAAGTTAACGACGACATCTCAGCTGAGGAACCCAACCTAGTGGTTTCTTCTTCACTTGATTCCCTAGTCTTTGCCTGTGCTTGGACATGATCACACCGCGATAGCAAATCGGAGCGCTGAAGTACTGCTGAGACTGCAGTATGCATCGCAGCCCGCTGCAGAAAGATGAGGTGATGTTAGCCTATGAAAGCGATAATGACACACCCAGTCTCCCTCAACTGTCCCATGGCCATCCAACTCCTTTTCAAAATTGCGCAAAAGGCGAGGCAGCTGTAAGCTTCAGTTCAGTACACCGACAGTCGTACGCGGAACAAGACACCTCACGCGTCCAAGGACAAACGCTCTCCACATGAAGAATGAGCCATCATGGATACCTTTTGGGGAGCTTTGTGCAACACAGGTCAATGACGCCAACAACATCTGGGTGTAGAAGACATTTGGAGCCAAGGATGTCCATCGCAATAAACCTGTTAGCAGTGCCACAGCCTCTAAACCGCTACCAGCACCGTAGTCGCTAGCTCGAGATGCAATCTTGCAAGTTCTTAGTGAGATAGTAGTGAAAAGGGAGAATGGCTCACAAGGGACTGTAGCAACAGACCGCAGGAGATAGAATCGGCTTCGAGGTTGGAACCCAACATGTCACTCTTTCCGAGGGCAAGTTGGGTGTGGATTATCTGTGCCTCGCGTGCGACCTTTGCATCATCTCCGATCAGGAGGCTCAAGGAAAACACGAATGTCTCCAGCACCTGACGGACTTCTGGAGAAAGTCGTATGGAATGGAGCAAGTCATTGGCATCTCCGAAACATATCATGGCTTGGGTTGTCGACATTTGCAAGATATCCGGAACGCAAGGCAACATCAAAGTGACAAGCTCCGAAGCAGTCGTCGAGAGAGTGTGGAAACCGGAAGGTGGGAGGGAGTAGGCATGACGAAGGAAAGCCAGCGCATCGTTTACTATGGCTAGTATGGAAGTCTGGGAACTTGCAGAGGGGAGAAGGGAACCAAGCGGTGGCATTCCAGACGCATAGTGAGCATCTAACGCTGTGCGACAAAGGACATCAAGTGTTGAGCCATTTTGAAGCTGTGATGATCGTGCAGCACGAAGGAACGTAGCAACAAAATCTGAAGTTGATACAAGCCCGTTACTTAGGGCATGCCTAAGATAACCTAGGAGAATAGAATTGGCATCGTAGATGCTACATAATGCAATAAGTGCATCTGTTATAGTGCAGCGTGTGTTTCATGGGTTAGTTGCCTGACACCAAGCGCATATTTGCACACCACTGATTGCAGGCCCAACATTGAGTGAGCCTTGACCCGACGTATCTTTATCCACCCATAGTTTGCAAAGCTGAAGCCACTTCGAGAGCGCATCGATGGATTAACAGAGATGTCCAACCTTCGGGCTGCACCTCACCTGAGCTGGAGAGATACCACTTTGGTATGAATTTCGTGTCAAACTCGCCAGAGACATGGAAAATAATCTGAGTCCTTGGCACGAAGTGATCGTTCCAAACAATACAGGTTTGGTGGGGAAGAAGAGGATGCGCGGCACGGGTTGCCTGTATTTACATTGGCCTTATCAAGTCAAAAATACGGGGTCATCATGAACATTTCAACACCTATTTGAATGAATGAAACACAAAAAGTAGTTGGGAGTAAAGGTATCGAAAAGGTCCCGAAAAAGCACTGATGGTATCAACCCAGTCACACTTTAGACATAAGACGTCGTGTCTCCTGAGGTGTGAAGCGCAGAATTGTCGACAAAACTCGCACGAGGTTTGGCTACTCGGTTTGTTATCTACATACCGGGGGAATTGATCTGGAGCACTTACTCTCATCTCTTTGTGTTCTAGGAATTGAAGAATGACATTCCGCAGGTACTCATAATTGATTTCTTCTTCATTCTTGGTTAAAGGGAGCGAAGAGGAAGATGGCGCGTCCGGGATCGACGAGATGGATGTACGTGAGTCTGTGGCTTCTGGTCGGGATGACCAATATCCAGCACCTGGATTGCGCTGTCTTTCTAGAATGGCAACTGAGCTTTGGACCTTTCGAAGCTCATCCCGGAGGGTCTATCTCTTGTTGAGCGAGGTGATTGCAGATAATCTGAGATCATACTTTATTTTGTGTACGTGACTGAGCTTCTCGGGATTTACTCTCCTCGAGTTGTTTCTCACTGTCGTCAGCGCGAGCTGCAGCCTCCGAGAGGCCTCGATGTAGAGTAGACTATTCCGGGACAACCAATCAGCAAGACGCTCATCTGGAACGCGTGTAGCCCCACCTCAGCATCCTTGAAGGCGTCAATATGGGTTTGGAGCTCATATAATCGACCTTGCTGTGATCGAGCATCAGTTTGGAGTTTCTCGATCTCAGCTTTTAATGCCGCAGTCACATCTTCGTCCCGCTCGCGCGATTGAACAGAGGACTGAAGCATGCGTTTCAGTTCTTCTGTCTCCTTGGTCTTTTCTGTGAGTTTGCGACTCCAGTTGGCTTCGGCTTCGGTGCGCTCTTTCTCAGCGGTCGCCAACGTCTTTCTGAGTTCCGAAAGCTTGGCTTCGTATTTGATTTCTGTTGATGACACCAGCTGTGAAATATCTTCTACCGAAACGCCAGGGACTTGGGACCGCATTTCGTGCTCACCCTGAAGCTCACCGACTTCATCGTTGAGTAGAATGATTCGCTCTCGTAGTTCTTTTAGCTGGAACTGAAGCTCTGTGTTTTGAGCCTGGAGTGACTCGGCGTGGCACTGAGAGGATTCGAGTTCAGCCTGTCGTAGCTCCAGCTGCTCGAAGAATGATCGATTTTCGCTGGCGAGGTTGGCCACTGTGTTTTCAAGAGTGCTGATACGCGATATTTTGGAGGAAATTTCGGCAGAGTACGAAGTCTGGGATGTTATGAGCAGCGACAATTGACATGCTGCACAGTACGTTACCTTTAATGCGTTTATTTCAGCATCAGACTGTTTTTTTGCGACTTGAACGTCCCTCTCCGCACGGTCCTTTGCGGCCGCGATGTCCTTGTCGAATTGTGCTCGTAACCCAGTGACCGCTTTCTCGCGTTCCGCATTGACCACATCGACTTCCCTCTCCAAGTTGGCTCGCTCAGCGCGATCCTTCTCCTTCTCCTCCAAGTTCTTGTCTTTGGTCTCGTTCAACTCTCGCAATGCATCATCCCTCTCTTTCTCTGCCTTTACCAACTTCTGTCTCACGGTTTTGAGTAAACTTATGGCTTTCACTCTTTTCTCCTCCTCCTCTTTGGCGACGGTGTTTGCCTTGGAGACTTCAGCACGCAGGTGTTCGATATCGGAGTGCCGCTTAGCATTGTCCTCTTCGGTCTGTGACGCCGTGGATTGCGATGCAGTGAGGAGGGCCTCAGCCTCACTCAACTGTTGTCGCAATTTTTCGATCCGATCCTCTTGAGAAGTATTCTCCAGTCGACGAGTGTCTAGAAATTCTTCCAATCGTGCTTCCTGGCCTGTAAACGACGGGTCTAAGGAATGACTAAAAAACAAAAAGTAACGAGCGCACGCGTGAGCTTTCCATTGAGTCGTTGTAATTCATCCTGGCTGAGCTGGGAAGCAATATATGATGAGATTCGTCATGGATGGACATTCTGCTTACCTCGACTTTCATATTGACATTGACCAGATACTCGCGCAAGGCTGCGACGTCCTTCGATCCTTGTAACGGAGTCAACTCACTGATAACGCTATCTATATCTTGCCTTTCAACTTGGAGTTTCTTGAATGAGGTGGATACGTCTAGTACACACGATGTTCATGCTAGCTCAGGTGTGCATGTACAGGACCTTACCTGCAAATCTTTGCTCCACCAATTTTAGGCGCTCTTGAAGCGCTTCGACACCCGCATCCGCTGACCTATCGGTTGTCGTCGGTCCGGGTTCTGCTTCGACGCATTCCTCTGCAGGAGGATCTGTATCTACCGTCGACGCGTCAGGGACCTCGGAGGCTTGTTGTACGGCATGAGGTTGAGGCGTCTCTTGCGTTTGTGTTACACCAACACCAAAATCGGCGGCGGTGGGTGTACTGTCCGTCGTGCCCACGGTTGAACTAGCGGGATCCTGGGGGCCTGCAACCGGAATTGGGCTCGGTAGTCGTGTAGCATCATCGATTTCTTGTGGGAGAGGGGCCGGATCACTACTAGTGCATTCTTCGGCCTGAATTGAGCCGCCAGCGGGAGCTTTGGGAGCAGCGGTTCCTGACACGAGGGTTGAGGAGTCTGGTTCTGGCGTTGACGTAGGTGAAAGTGGATGGTGGGCAAGAGGGACGGTATGAGAGGTGGGTGATGCGCTTGTCGACGGGTTCGGAGTGCCACCTGCTGAAGATTCGGAACCAGCAAGGGATGCACGCAAACGCTCCTCAAGGGTCGTCTTGCGTAGACCAGAGTCGCTTGTGCTCTTCGCGGTTGGGGAAGGGCCTGGGCTGGCAGACCTTGGCTTGGTACTAGGGACCGTGTTTTGTTGAGCAGGACTCGCGGCTCGTTGGGCCGCAATCGACTTGCGAAGGTTCACGAGGGCATTTTCAGCCAGCTGTGCTGAAGACTGGCGCTGAGGGTCTGGTGACTGACTCCGAACACCTGGAGGCAAGGCGTCGTCTTGAGACTGGCGAGGGGGGGGCTGCGCGAGACTTTCTACTGCTTGACGAAACTGGGAGAACATTCGGGGTCGGACACAAGTCACAATTGGTCTCGAACTTGACCATCACATTCCAACCAAGTACAGAGTACCATTAAATGACATGACAATACAATAAATTACGAGCTTTCGTCGGGAGACAACTCCACCTCCTTGCCCTTACCATTCGATAGAATTGGGGGACTACCTCTTTGGGAATCTGGGACTAGTGCGGAGGTGGTATTCGCGAGTTGCCATGACGGAATGGATGGTCTACCCGTCAAAACCGGTATTGGCGTCGAGGGGGAACTCGTCAGAGCGCTTGGACCGCGGCTGAGTAAAAGTGCCTTGAGGGACTTGAGCTCTTGCTGAAGCTCTGCGAGAGACTGTTTCTGGGTTTCCTTGTTTTTCTCGATCATCTTGAAGGTGACAATGTTCAGAAAGTGGGACAGCGGGAAGAATGTGGACTACCTTGGGCAACATTTCTCGGATGTTCTCGATCTCGTCACGAATTTCGCGCATTTCATCCCTTGTTTTTGTCTCTCCCTGACGCATTTCGACGACTACTGCCTGAACGTCTCTGGAAGCCTTGTCGACCCGCTCTCTTTGCTCGTCGACCGCTGCTCGCACGGAAGCTGTCTCGGCCTGGATTTCCTTGAGGAGTGCTTCTGCGGCATCGAATTGGGCAGTGAGGGCGTCGCGATCTTGTTCGTAAGCGGTGGCGGTTGGTGGTTTCAGATGGGGGAGCAGGTATTTCTTGACGAGAGATATGGCGCCGTAAGCTACCGTGCCCGATACCACTGCGGTGATCTGGCGGGGTGAGGGTGAGTGAAAGGGCGGGGTGCGCTCACACGCACGAAATAGTCGCGCCAGTCCCATTGGCGGTGGTGCGGGGCTGGTTGGTAAACGGGGAGGGGTTGAGCGGCGAGTCGGATGGCTTGGTCGATCTCTGGACCAGACAAGCCCTTGGCTTCGAGAAACTGGATGCGCTGAGCGAGCGGTGCATTCTGTGTCTGGTAGATGTGAGCAGAGGGCGAGAGAGGGTGAAAGAAAGACCTGCGTTTGGGTCTGACAAGAATGCGACTGCATTTTTGAATACGTCTTGTCTGTCCATGGCTCGATTCACACTCCGCCTCCGGTTACATTTTTCTACTACTTGCCTACTTTTTCTTCTTCCTTGCACTCCGTCATGTTTCGTTTGGCAGCACAGAGAGCAGTCGCACAAAAACTCGCTGGTTCTTCAAGAGCCTTGAGATTAGCTCGTTGCCCGACGACAACATGCATGCCCCCACCGTCCATCCCGGTATTCTCCTTTGGCAAGTCCTGCTCTCCTCTCCTTCGATTCCTTTCTTACCTCCAGCAGCCGGGCGACGTCGTTATGCTGACGCTGCGACCAAATTCTCCCGCACCAAGCCTCACATGAACATTGGAACCATTGGTAACCTTTCTTCTCCTTCCCCGCGACGCGTCTTGACGCGTTTGTAGGCCATGTTGACCACGGAAAGACGACTCTCACTGCCGCCATCACCAAAGTTCTTGCAGACAAGGGCTCAGCCAGGTTCACAGACTACTCACAGATTGACAAGGCCCCCGAGGAAAAGGCGCGTGGCATCACCATCAATTCTGCCCATGTAGAATACGAGTCCGATGCTCGTCACTACGCCCACGTCGACTGTCCTGGTCACGCTGACTGTGAGTTCACCATACCCACTCCCCCCCATTACTCACACATCCTCCTAGACATCAAGAACATGATTACTGGTGCTGCCCAGATGGACGGTGGTATCATCGTCGTCTCAGCCACCGACGGCCAGATGCCTCAAACTCGCGAACACCTCCTCCTTGCTCGCCAAGTCGGCATAAAAAAACTGGTCGTCTTCATCAACAAAGTCGACATGGTCCCTGACGAAGAGATGTTGGCACTCGTGGATATGGAGATGCGCGACCTACTTTCGACATACAACTTCGACGGTGAAAAAACTCCCATTATCATGGGTTCGGCTTTGGCTGCCCTCGAGGGCCGCGATGATGAAATTGGCAAGAGCAAAATTCTTGAACTTATACAAGCCTGCGACCAATGGCTCGATGTCCCCCCTCGTATGTTTTACTATCATGCATAGATCATAGAATAACCCCAGTAAAGGTGACCTCGAAAAGCCTTTCCTCATGCCTGTCGAGGACGTGTTTTCCATTCCTGGGCGTGGTACTGTGGCTACTGGTCGCGTGAGTAAAGTCCATCCGCAATGCGTGCCTCGCTCATTCATTATACTCGCTAGGCTGAGCGCGGCGTAATCACAAAGGGTGAAGAAGTCGAAGTCCTTGGCCTTGGTTCTTCACTCAAGACCACTTTGACTGGCATTGGTTAGCACCCTGACGTTCCTCTACCCAGCCTACTAAGTTGTACCCAAACAGAGATGTTCCATAAGGAACTGGAGAGAGTAAGCATCCCTTGTTCCCCGACAAGGTCAAGTGGCCCAAACTTGCTGTTCACAGGGCGAAGCTGGAGACAACATGGGCGTTTTGCTTCGTGGCGTTAAACGCGAACAACTTAAACGTGGTCAGATTATTGCTGTCCCTGGTTCGATCAAAGCTGTCAGGCAATTCCAAGCCCAACTGTATGTCCTCACCAAAGACGAAGGTTTGTCATCTGTGCCATGTGTGCCCATTATGCTGACAGATTCCAGGTGGACGCTACACACCATTCATGTCCAACTACCGCCCACAACTCTTCCTCCGGACGGCTGACATTACCACCTCCTTGACTTTCCCACCTGACACTCCGGACGCTGAGGACAAAATGGTCTGTTATATTGCAAATAGGAGAAGTATTGTATTGATTTATATATCAGGTTATGCCCGGCGACAATGTGGAGATGATTTGCTCGCTCCAGACGGATGTTGCTGCAGAAGTCGGTTCTCGGTACGTCTTCGCTTTTCGATGTCAGCCCAGTCGGCCTAACGTTGTTACGTTCACAGATTCACACTTCGCGAGGGTAACAAAACGAGTGAGTATCATGTGCCTGCTATCAAAAACAGGACTGATGTGAATAAACTTAGTTGGTACTGGTATCATTACCAAAATCTTGGAATTTGCATAGGTGATGGATGAAATAATTTACTGCGTCACCTTATGTAGTAGTTATGCCAGATCCACCATCTCCTCTCAGTCTAAGCACCCCCCCTACTTACTCGTAGACACTTACTACTCCATGCCTCAGCAATTTTGGCTTAACCTCTTCTAACTGACCCCAGCGTGATTGTTAACATCGTTCATGAAGTTGTGGCTTTGTAGGCCGGGCAGGACATTCCTGCCACCGCTGGTATTCCGAGTACAGGGAAGAGCATGATACAATTCCACCCTGTTGTGTCAGGTCAGGCAACTTGGAAGCGAGTATTACCACACGCGCTTTGCAACAAGGCATGGAAGTCGCAATTGCTGTCGTGATGTCAAATGCGGAGGCAAGCGTTACTTATACAATGTTGCAACAGAAAGGTGTTAGTAAAAAAACCTCTACGACGTAGCATGTTCCAGCCTGGTTGTGTACCTGTAACGGAGGGAGTCGCATAGCCGCACATTTTCGCCATGGAGTCTATTGGTGCAGTTTCTCGCAATGCCCCCTGGGTCCTCTACAATTCCGATTGAAGGTGAGAGTACAAGGTGCCCTGAGGTCTATGAAGATGACTCATACTTGTACTTCTCCCCGCGTGCCTCCATTCTCTCCTTTGCCTCTTTCAGCGCCCATGTTTGTATACTAGAGAGTCGGTCAATTCCCGTGTTTAACGGGAAGCAACGGGACACACCTTGTATCAGGCTTGTAGTATAGCAATACTGCGGCCAAAGCCATCGACCCAAACATCCCAAAGTACCATATGTTTTCCCAATCCTCTTTCACCCGTTTCTGGCCTGGCGGGAGTGGCTGGAAAGCGTGTGGATTTGAGTTTGCATTGGATGCGAGCGGAAGACCGTTACCCTTTCCCCGAACAACCAGCCAGTGGGCTCGTTATAATGGGGTGCGCCATGTGATGCATAGCGGCGACCGAGAGTGTGTCGGGGCATTGACGTGAATGCCCGCAGAGATGGTGGCAGCATGACTGGTATAATACTAGTTCTAGTGCAACTTGTGCCAGTCGTCGAGTCACGTAGAACAGTTGGATAAACAAATGTAAATAGGACTCGGATACGCTACGGTATAGATCTAGACAAGATGGCGTAGTCGTACTCATCCTCTCCTTCCGAGTCCGGCGATGTCTCGTCTACGGTGAATCTGCATCCCGTATCAGTCCGGTCTGTTGTTGATAAACATGATTAGCGTACCCTGTTGACTTGTAGAAGAACATTGCTGCATGGTTTGCTACAGAGGCATGAGCAACGTCATATCTCAAACGAACGTTGAGACTACCTTTGAAAACAGTGAGCATGACCTTTTTCATGTCCCATTGCGCGCCGATATCCGAGAGTATTTGGATCAACAACCTTCCAAGACCAAGCCGTCTAGACTCCTGTGATACCTGAAGTTCATAGCTCGTACACAGCGTCAAAGCGGCAAGTGTACAGCGAGCAAAGTCTAGAACCTACCAGTAGACCACATTTTGACGATCTTCCCTCTCAAAACGAAATATGGAATAGGCGATAATGTCTGAACTCGTGAGGTTGTTTGTTGGGTCCGAGATATCGCGCACAATGACAAAGCGACTCCGTGGGTCAAACATTTCTTTCCTCTTTTTTGGAGGATTCCAGCCAAATGAAGAGGAACGATATCTAGGACGGTGTTAATGGATATCGTGAATGGTAGCAGGACCCACAGTTCATGCATGTTCTCCTCCAACAGGTGCCAGATCTGGGCACGTTGATCATTGCATATATCGGATGTCACCTTGACAGAGAATGAAAAGCTGAGAAGCTTTGCGCGACGCGACACCAGCAGAAGCTGACGGCTTACTTCTTGTCACATACGACGCGCGTGGGCGGGACAGAGACCGCAAGATCACCTGGGGTAGCCTATGACTCAGACCATTGGATAACAAGAGGCGGCGTGAAAGGAAAAACCTTGTTGGCTCTACGGGTGGCAGCACTGTAAGGCATAGTCCAACAGACATTGCTTAGGTAATTCAACGCATCTTGTCATGAAGCTCGACCCGACTGATCTGAGGTATATCACCTCGGACGAATTCAGAGTATTAACCGCAGTGCGACACATCCAAACTCGACCGTCTCACACTCGTTAACATTATCTCAAGGTTGAAATTGGTTCCAAGAACCACGAAGTCGTGCCAACCCCTCTCATCGTCCAGATCTCCGGTCTGCGTAATGGAGGCGTCAACAAAATCGTGGGCTCTCTCGCTAAACGTAACCTGGTCGCCCGGGTCCAGAATTCTAAATGTCAGCGCACGAGTTCCCATTGCCTCGAATGCATAACTGACTTGGTGCAGACGATGGATATAGGATAACTTATGGGGGATACGACTACTTGGCGATGCGTGCGCTCTCGAAGCGGGATTCAATGTATTCGGTTGGAAATCAGATCGGCGTTGGGAAGGAGGCTGGTAAGTGCGGTGCAACGATCACCCTCCATCCCGCTTGCCATCACACAGCTCACGTGTCATTCGGCAGACGTGTACGTCGTGGCTGACGGAGAGGGTAACGAGATGGTGCTGAAACTTCATCGGTTGGTGCTTGCTTGCGGTGCGGATCATGGGTGACCAGACAGGGCCCGATCAGTCTAGGTCGCATATCATTTCGTGCCATCAAGGAAAAGCGGGATTACTTGGGAAAGCGTAAATCTGCGTCGTGGATGTACATGTCCCGCCTTGCTGCGCAAAAGGAGTGGGCATTCATGAAGGTTAGTGTCGATGGTCTACTGTTAGCATGGGACAATGTACCCGACTTGGCGGGTTGAGTTGGCCAACGAGTTTTATCATCTTTCTAGATCCTCCACGAACACCAGTTTCCCGTCCCACGACCCATCGATCAAGCACGCCACTGCATCCTCATGGAGGCCATTGATGCATATCCACTGTAAGTCGTGTCGAGGACTTACGGCATCCTTACCATTCGATACAATACATTGTCCAGGCGGCAGATTTCCGACATTCCATCACCTGGGAAATTATATTCAACGTTAATGGACATCATCGTGCGTTTTGCACGGGCGGGACTAATCCACGGCGATTACAACGAATTCAATATCCTCATTCGTCGGGAAAGTGGTGAACCGGTGGTTATTGATTTCCCGCAGATGGTGAGCACATCACATGAAAACGCGGAGTGGTAAGCGCGTGTGTCTTGGCGATCGCCGGCTGTATGATCATCGATGGTGTAAACTAGGTATTTCAACCGGGATGTAGAGTGCATCCGAAGGTTCTTCAAGCGACGATTCAAATACGAGAGCGCCCTGTATCCTCGGTTCAACGCGATCAAACCCAGTGACGGTAAAGAAGGCGGGGGTTTCCGATTGGATGTTGTGGTTGCTGCCAGCAGATTTACGAAAAAGGATCAGAAAGTTCTGGAGGAGGTAAGCTTCCAATCCTTTATCCGCTTCGTTTTGCACCGTCTGATTACGTTTGGAGTATATGGAAACTGTAACGGGCGAAGAATACAGGGAGAATGACGAAGATACAGATACCGAAGAAGAAGGTGATGCTGATGCGGGGGAGGTAGAAGATGAAGTGATGGAAAGTGAGGAAGAGGGCGGAGATGAGGACAAAGAGGCGGAAGGCGAACGAAGGGGAAGAGAGGAAGACGGGGAAGAAAACGAGGGGCACGCTCGGTCAGCCCAGAGTGACCATGGAGACGACGGTCATATTCTGCAATTTGAAAACGGACGAGTATCAACTGATGGCGGGCGTGCTCCGGGGTCAGCAGGCTCCGGTTATCTCCAAAGAGAAAACAGTCCGCCTTCTCGACCGTCTACGTCATTTTCTCAGCTGTCCCGTTCCCCGCCGCGTTCACGATCACCGTCCCCTGATACGCTCGCGAAAATGACGGCGGCACTCACGCTGCGAGCTACGGACGTTCGCGAACGAGTTGCGACGGATCTCGCAAAACGTCAACGACAGCAAAAGAAATACCACACAAAGCGTGGCGCTCAGCGCGTGGGACGGCCGCAGGGCAGTAAAGCGAAGCAAGATCAACGAGTGAAGGTGGATAGGGGTGGGATTTGGGATTGAGAATCATTACGACAAGGGACTCGACTCATTTACTAGAGGTGGGTGCTTCGGAATCCTGGATGCGACGGAGAAACAAGTCTGCACCGCCTGCACTAAGCCGGCATTGCCTTTGGGGACAAGGTTATGTACTAAATGTAACCATGCGAAGAATATTCTAGGAGTCACTGAAAATACACTATTATCCTACAAATTATAATACGGTTTTTCGATACGTGAAGCAGAAAGCACGCAGGGAAACAATGTTGGTAGGCGAACAATCACGAACGGTGGAAGTAATTGTGACTAGCGTACACGCCCATGCCCATGCCGGAGACGTCGACAGAGTGCCTCCGTACGTCTGCCTCGAGGGCCATTGCGGAAGGGGCCGATGGATGGGAAAGAGACGACTTGGAAGGATTGTGGGTACCAAGGAGCTTTCTGAGATTGGTGTTCTGTTGGTTGATCAGGCAGACGATTATGGACAGCACGGAGGAGGACAGACCGAGCGTTCAAGCTCCAAGAGCTTCAACTTTAAATGGGTTGCGTCGTGTTGCAGACCAGCAACCATGCTCTAGGAGATATGATCAACTACGAGGGAGTGGAGATTGAACGCGATGCACCTTTGCTGTCTTGGAGTTGAGCCCACGGTAGGGCTCGAGACGCTCGAAAGGAATTGGATAGAGACCGATGCCAAGTAGCTGATTATGTAGGCGGTCGATGTGAGCTTCGAGCGAAGCGATATATATCGTACGCCTGTGGGGTGCACCCATGGTGGATCTGGAAGAGGGACGTTTAGATATGAAGTAGAGACATGGATCAAACGGACAATTCTTGGGGAGAGAAAAGCTGTTTCTCGAGGACATGATTCCAAATCTTTCGACGCTTTGAACCGTCTTTCTTGGCGTACAGACGGGCGTACGGATGGGCAATGGTGATTCTGGTGGCGGAGCGGCAAGTGTCTCGAGCGGGGTGCTGTACCGAGGTTTGGCTTGGGGCGGGGGCAAAGGATATGCCGTCGTCGGGGAAGGATGAGACGAGGAGGGGGTTCTTCTGGTCGTGCGGACGAGAGGAGTAGGCAGGAGGGGTGTTGTAGTAGGAGGGGGGCGGATCGTTGTGGTAAGCGGGAAGGGAAGGGTCTGGGGGAGAGGGGTGGAGAAACAGGGAGGCATCGAAATCATAGTGCTGGGCCATCGCTGCCGTGGATCGGACGAGCAGCGCGCGTGGATTATATATACTCGAGGGTGTTGGTATGACCAGAAAAGGAAGCGGTGAGCAGATCGGCATATGCGCTTCCGGGTACCGAATGCGGGAAGGGCGATTTCCATACTGAATCCGCGATCTGCGACGCGGTATCGCAGGGCTGGTTGGACCCTCGATGCGGAAGTTGATCGCGTCAGGATCGGAATGAAATTCAACCCCGCGACACATGCGGGCATCTGGACCCCTGTGCCCGATTGGGATATCGCCTCGACCTGCTCCTCGGATGCCGTGCACTCGCCGGTGTCCTCTTAAACCGTCCCCCTCCCCCTCCCGTGCCAACATCACCCCCTCATGCTACCCGTCTACAATTTCAACCCCGATCTCGTCGATCCCTACCGCGACCTCTCTTATGCATACCTCGACAACCCCTACCTCCACCTCCGCCCACAATCCGGCGCCGTCCGCCCCCCCACTCCCATCCCGGACACAGACCTCGCGTTCACACCCATCTCCCAACAGCTCATCTACCCGGCCACTCGTCGTGTAGATCCGAACCCAACCCCCGATCCGAACATGCTCGACTACTACGCCGCCACCTCTCAGCCACTCTTCCCCACACCCTCGGAGCTGCTCTCAAATATCAACCATCAACACCCGTCCTGTACACGTGACGTGTCCGAACCTCGTCCATATATGCAGCCTTCTCCTCCGCCTCCTCAGACAAGCAGACAGCAGTCGCCGGCCGCCGACACCTCTACTGCACCGCTCAGCAGCGCCGTCAACAAAACCGAGAGTCAGCGCAAGGCGAGACAGCGCGCAATTGCCGATGAAATAGGATTCAATCCCACAGATCCGTACGCGTTCCGTCTGCCTTTGCGTTCGCGATCATGACATGCTACAGGGATACCATCTCGTCGCACGAGAAGAAGCGCCACTATCTCGAATGCTTGGAGCAATACGTCCTTTATCTGCACGAGCAGCTCCGACTCGTGCAAGCCGCGCCCCTACCACTGGAACGTGTTTCCACATATCGCGGTTTGTCCTCTCGCAGCATACGCACTCTCCTCGTGCACATGCAGAATACCAACAAGACCCTGCACGAAGGCACTCTGCTCGAGGAACAAGTGGTGAGCCCCAGCATATCCGCTGGCAACACATTCTGACCGACGTTGTCCTAGTTTCTTGATTTGTCGAATCAGGTCATGGCTGCACATAATGCCGGCCTTCCCCTTAGGCGCCATTCAGTAGACATCGCCAGCATGTCGAGAAACTCGGCTTACAATCCCTGTTTGACCGCTTTTGACCCGGTATCGTCTTTCCCACCGGACGATATGACAGCTTCTGCGAGCCCGTCCTCTGCAGACGGAAGCTCGGCCAGCCCAGACCCCTCGACGGACTTGGCGACACAGCGCTTTCACTTCCCCTCTGCAGGTGATGCAATATGAATGTTTGCCGGGATACACAATTTCTCGGAATATCTGGACGAATCATAGATCATTTTGGTGGGTTTCCTCTCCTGTCAGGTTTTCTGCGTATATCTCGTCTGTTGTTTTTCTCGCACTCGAACATGTATATACATTTGTCCTCGTTCAGAGAATGCGGGACGGTAGGGGAACATCCAGACCCATACACCGCGCGCTGCTTGACGACCCTGCACACAAGGGGGGCCAGAACCTCCTAGGCATGTGTCGCACTATATTGGGGAAGAGTGTGATCGTCGGATGAGATTCGAAATGCCAGGCCAACCTGTCATTGTTTCGGGCGACCCACTTACCGCGTCAACAACAACATCGCGACACATGTTAGGCTACATGATGCTCAACGTTGCAACCTTGAAGCTTCGACCGCATGGCCTGCTGCGCTGGAACGTAATTTGTGATTCCTGCCTCCACCCACACCCCCACATAAGCATGTTCCCGCGCAGAACATGGCAGCCAGGGACCATCCACTGCCAGTGCTCCCATGTCAGGTATGTATAAGAGTGCCGAAGGCGAAGTCGAGAAGCAGATCAGAGATGGAAGGAACAAAGAAATTGCGAAGCTCTTTCTGAACACCCCCCGTAAAAGGGAATATCGTCTCTCCCGTGTAGCCTCTCAAAATTGACACCATCAGTGTCAAGCAAGCAGCTATGAATGTCGGGTACCTCTGCACCATTCATGCAAGTCGCCAACCATCCAGCGGCTCAAGGCTACGATGCCTCTGCCCGGCAGCCTGGAACTTGACCCTGTATCGTGTGTGCACATTGCAAGAGCAATAAATCGCACGAAGCCATGGCACATTTTTAGGACAACAGCTCTTACTAATAAGGTCGTCGTCAATTCCCCAGTTGTCCACATCAAAGATGACCGGAGAACGCCACGCCTGTGCCGAGCTACGGCCTCATAGCCCGGTAGGTGAGTGGGGACCAACCCACGTTTAGCGAGTGCCACCAGGAAGGCTCATTCCGAGGGGAAACGTCATGGTCGGGAATTGCGACTCAACTTTGAGCCAATAATATGGCCTTGTCGGGTGCGGTGATAAGAACCGCCAATAAGACCTGAATACGCATCTATCATCCCGGCGAGATGCCGAAGTTGTACGTCGCAGATGGATTGAAATTGTGGACGTTAATCTCTAATGAGTAGACAACGCTGGCTTCGTACGATTCTCCTCGGAGCGCGCGAGCGATGTTATCTGCAAATTCAAGATCGGCCGCGGTGATAACTGGCATAGGACAACCAGTGGTCACGCCTTCCATGACAGTATATTTGGAAGATGCTCCTCCTAGACGCCGTCCTTTCTATAGCCAGTTTAATAGAAAATAGAGATCCACCGGCCTTAATACTCGTCGAGATTGACAGACGTTATGGAAGCCCAGTTGAGATTACTAGATTCATCGTACCTTTGCAGATCTTTCGCCACTTCCATTTCGATCCCATCTGTCAGCTCTCGATCTTCAATAACATTAATCAATGTATCACCTCTTTGTCAATGTCTTCCAAGCAACCTTAAAATCGAATCGTCGGGTGGTAATATACCTTGACCGCTGACACCGTATGTACACTTGGCGAATCAATTCATCCCAACGCGCCACCGAAGTTGCGGGCTGTACAGACATCCCCGGAAGAAAGTCACTCATGAGGTTGGATACAGAGGAAGAGAGGTAAAGCATCACGTATAGTTTCGTGCTCGCCGGCTTTTATTGACGTGTGACAGGCAGCGTCCATTGAGCGGAGGTTGCGAGACATCAGGCATGGCAGCGGACCTGCTATTCACAAAGATACAGAACCATCAATACGCCATTTAGTACATATAGAGAGGGACGACGCATAGTTTCCCCCTAGATAGCATATAGGTTAGCAAGCCGACGCGCAGAAAAATCGCAAAGTAGTGATGAGGGAACCCTTACAGTTAATCCATCCCCTCTGTCACTGATTAGAGTCTTCCTCGGGCGTGAATTTATGCTTGCCCAAAAGCTTTACTTCCGTCATTCCCTTTCCGCTCCCTGTCACGCCAACTGGGATTCATGCCACGTATGAGTCCAAGGTTATTTCAAGTCAGGCAATGCAAACGACCCATACCTTTGCCTAGTGGGTTATCAGGTGTCTTGAATATACTCGTTCCGGCCACACCAGCAATATGCACGCCCTTCTTCTCCGACTTTTTAGCAAACTTTTGCCACGTCGCTTGCTTGGCGAGCTGTTCCTTGGCCTTGGCTGCTTTCACCTCCAGTTTCTTCTCATTCTTTTTCTTCTTCCGCTCCCTCTCCTCCTCTTCCACTTTTGTCAGCTTTCGCTTGTTTGACACGGTGGGTGTCTTTTCTTGATGGTTTTGGGGGAGTGGTTTGATCTCTGAGCCCTTGACCAGTTCAGTGGTGTTGTAGCCCCGGAAGACGATGCTGTAAACGGGATTCTCTGCTGAACCACCAACACTAGTTATTCGAGCAGGGTAGAAACTACCATCTCCCGAATACTTGGCCAGGCATTCGTTTCCAGCAGCCCACGAGAAGGCGGGGGTCGACGAAGCTGATTTTCGCGATGGGCCCACACGAGAAGAGGAAGCTGCCTCTGACTGTGCGATGGCTTCTTGGGCGAGAGAGATGAGTTCCTGGAGTTCTGACTGGAGCGAAGAAAGCTCTGTATTGTCAGGATCTGTTTGGAGCGCAAGCTCTACCTGAGAGAGCTGTACTTGATATGTCTCGAGATCAGTCTTGTCCATTGCGTGTGGAGGGAGATGGGTTTGGGCTAATGTCCCACTCCCAGGATTCCGTAAAAGGTAATCACATTTGTAAAATACATGCTTAATCAACTACTCTTGGATCTCCTGGTAAGGTGGAAGCTCGTCTACATCCTTCTCTCCCGTGGTTTCAGTCGCAGTCGCTGCCCCTACGAGTACACGTTCCCTCTCCTCCCTCTCCAAGCGTTTCTTCTCCTCTTCCGCAGACTCATGTCCATTGTCTACTTCCTTGCCAGTTACCACTGGCATCACGTTCTCCTTTGTCTCTCCTTCGGGGCGTTGCTCCTCCTCTTTGGCGCTCTCAGTCTTGGCGGGAGATGTGGCGTACAAGTCCTCTGAGGATGACTCGGCAGGCCCTCCGGCACCACTGGGGCTGGTGTCTTGCACTACGGTTGAGACGGGCTGCGCAGGAGTCGGAGCAGTGCTGTGGTTGGGATTAGCCGTAGACGAGGGAGCAGCGTGGTCTTCTTTCACGGCTGGGGCAGGTTCTGGGATCGGTGGGGTTAGAGAAAGACCGGGGTGCGAGTCTTGTCCAACTGGGGCTAAGCTGCTCAACTCTGAGGCATGGCTCTCGCCAAAGGAACGGGTATCTGATCGTGAAAGATCGCCGCCGACTTGTAAATCAAGTTTGACTTGGCCCGGTTTGTAGTTGTCCAGCGCATGCTGGAGTGATGCCCGAGCAGCAGCGGTGACTTGTGCACTCGCGTACGGATTCACAGTAGTAGGAGGCAGGGTGGGCAAAGCCCCAATGATGGGATTCGCGGCTTGTGAAACGAGAACCAATTTCTCTCCGTACTATACAAGGATGAGTCATTGACTACAACATGTGGCTCGAGCTACTCACCTCTTGAATCGCCTCCCATTTCTTTTGCTCGCTTTCTCGAATGGCTTTCCGTTTCAGCAACTCAAGCTCTTTCTCGAGATGCTCATCATTGCATTCTGCGCGCGACAGCTGCTCTTTGAGCTCTGCAACGCGTCGTTCTGTGCCTTTCTCTTGACTGTGTTCGATACGCGCAATCTGATTGCGCAATCCAGCGCGGATGTTGCGTTTCGGTGCAATCGCAACCTCGGCATCGCGCAATGCCTTCAACGGAGCCCTAGCAGCGTCCAGTTTGCCAGCCAAAGTCGCAGACATGGAGCCATGCACAAAGTTCAAAAATGCAAGTCGATCCGTGACTGCGATAAGTTGGCAGGGCTGCTGATTAGCGACAACCTGCGATATGGAAGGGCATGTTCACCATCAGTCAGATCGGGGTCCTCAGCCTGTCCCCATGTGTACAGTTCCTTGCTCTGGGTTTTACTGTCTCTGGCAAGAGAATCAACGTCGAGGGCAACACCCTTCTCGAGGGTGATGATGCGCTGTAGGGGAGTGGTTGCAGTGTATTGCTGGCCAAGATTGCGAATCTGGTGCTGGATTGATCCCAAGGCGGAACGATATCCACTCTGCGATGGGGCGTGATTGGCGGAGGAATCGCCTGTATGGACATGGCCTGCTAGAGGGGTCTGATTGATGGCGTTCTGCGCTTTGTCGGCGATGGAGGAAAGGAAACCTGAGACAGACATGGTGAGTGTAAGAGGCTATGGAGTGTTGTCAAGGGCTTTTAAGGAGGAGCGGTGACGAGTGGCTGTGATGCATGACTGCGCCTACGTACCCGAGGGCTGTGATCACAGCTGTCTCACCTAAACCTGTCAGAAAGGAATAACAATATGTTATTAAAGAGTCACCAAGCAGCTGGCCAAGAACAATCGACGGCTCGCATATTCGCCCACTACTTTTTGTATAAAATGAATAAATCAGCCCAGCATGAAATGCATCGTTTATGCGTCGTATGGACACAAGCGGTCACTCAGACAATAATCTTCTTCGCTGCCTTGCCTTTCTTCTCCGAGTCTTTGTGAGACAAAAACTCCACCTCGGTCGCAAGCGGGCCAGCCAGCTTCTGCGACTCAGCGTAACCGAGCACGCTAGTTTTAAAGTGCCGCCCGACTGTCTCGATCCGCTCCCGTAGTTTGTCGTCATCTCCGGCGGGAGCCAGCCGCGTCCAGATCGACAATCGATAAAACTGTGGTCGAGTTGAGACAATGACACCAGTGATGAGAGATTGCGGATTGGGCTCGTGGGATTCACCACTGGTGAAGTAAGGGTCAAATGTCTCGCCAATCGCGGCCAGCATCTGGGACGGCCTTGGCGGTCAGAGGACATGACGATGAGAACACAGGGATATATACCGTGTAAAGCCACATCTTGTCGACATTACTGCGATTTTTTTCTTTGGGCAACTGTATACTCCACTTGCCGCCGTTTTTGTTTGCGTCATCCTCCCATGCGGGAATAATGCCCTCCTACGCAAGATATGATCATGGATTCTCAGCATCTGGTACGGTGAGACATGCCTTGAAAAGATAGTAATTGGCTTTTTGAGGAAGTTGTGAGGGAGGCACGATGTGGTTGTAGAGACTATATCGGATGATGAGATGGACAATGGAACTGATCGACGGAAGAAACTTACCCCCAGAATTCTTCTACACTGTCGAAACTGATCACGCGTTTTATGTCCTCCATCCAACCTTGTGCTGCTGCAGCACTGGGGGTCTGAAGCACGGGGGTCTGAGGGAAGGAGGAGATGGGAGTTTGAGGGAGGTTGCGACCCTTTGTTGCGGGAGAATCGAACCAGAGCGTCCAGGGAGAGTAAAGAGGGTGCTGATGTCGCGAGGGATGAGTGCTGTGGATGGCACAAAGAGAGAAAAGTACCTTGACATTGAAATTGGTGGGATCACTGAAGACGGTGCGGATACCCTCTGCCTGTGCGTTCATATCTACTTCTTGAATTTCGCCCGGCTCCACGTCAGGGTTGCCTGATGGTGGGTGAATGTTGGCGAGGGGGTTTTCTGTGAGGGCCGCTGCGAGGGCAACCTTGTTAGCTTGTTGGGAGGAAGCGGGGAGAGTCGAGGAGGACATGGTGGTGAGTGCAGACCAAAGTCCTCCCTCAAAACTTGGTTAATTTCCCCGGAATTTGCCGCGCAACTCCCTCTCATGGACCCCTTCCGCGCCAAACTCGCCGCCGCCGCAACGGGCTCGACGATGACCGCGCTCACGAGTACGCCCCACCGCCGCACCGTCAAGCTTTGCTCACCCCTTGACAGTGACACCGTTCGATGTCGTCAAGACTCGCCTCCAAACACAGCCAAAGGAGCCGCTCCTTTCTCGCGCAGCATCATCTACCAGGTGCTGTCAACCGGCAAATGTCCCCTGTGTTCGCAACATGTCATCTCTCGTACACCCATTCCACGCAGAAGAGGTGGTCTGTGTCTACGACCATGGCGTGCTCAGGAAGGAGCGCGTGAATGGCTTTTTGGATGCGGTCCGGCACGTCGTGAAAGCAGAGGGAATAAGAGGGCTATGGAAGGGCGTCGGGACAACCTTGTACGTCGCTCTCCCTCTGCGAGATTCTCGGTGCCCATCTTGTCTTGCAGGCTCATCGGCGTCCCTTCGTCTACCATGTACATGCTCACATATGACCACCTCCTACGAAATGTCATGCCCCAATTGATACCATCGCCTACCTTGGTCCCCCTTTTCGCTGGTATCACTGCTCGGACCTGTCTCACTTCCCTGCTCTCGCCACTTGAGCTCGTACGCACCAATCTTCAATCCACACCCATATCCCCCGACCAACCACACACACTTTCTTCTGTCCTCGGATCAGTACGAACGGTCGTCCGGCAGCAAGGCATCCTCTTTCTTTGGCGGGGGCTCGGGCCCACTCTTTGGCGCGATGTTCCGTTTAGTGGTATTTACTGGGCTGGATACGAAGCATGGAAACGGCATTTCGAGTCACACGGCAAGACCGGGCCATACATTGCATTCGCAAGCGGGGCCATCAGCGGAACGACCGCGTCCCTTTTAACGTCACCCTTTGATGTGTTGAAGACGAGACGGCAAGCATTACTAATGTCGGGCACACTACCTTCGAGCGAAACAGCCACAATACCTCTATGTTTGCGAATAATGCGCACCGAGGGCGCAAGTGCCCTGTTCGCTGGAATTCTGCCGCGGACAGCCAAGATTGCACCTGCGTGTGGTATCATGATTGCATGTTTCGAGGCATGTGTCTTTCACTTTATGACCGACGCATGTGCTGACCATGTGTAGGGAGTGGGTCAAATGTTGACGAAAAGGGATTGACATGTCGCTTGCATTCGCGATTTCTAGCATCACACACCACTCACCATAGACATATGATACAGGATGATAATCTGACGCATTTCTGGATATTAGATATTAGACTCGATGCATACACTTTGTGGTATCTGTACAGTCTCATCAACCAAGCCTGTTCAACTGTTTCTTTGCGCTCGAAAGCTTTGTCCCGACAAGGTCCACTTCTTGATCTAGATTATCCAACATTTCATTCTGCGTGACAAGCTCCGCATTGATTGCTTCGCCGAGGTGTCGCTGTCGTTGAAGGATGGAGGTCAACTGTGACAGCTGAGTGTCTTGCTGCTCCAGCTGCGTCTTTTGCAGCACGAGTACACCATGATCATGCAATGGACGGGTGACATCGGTTTCTTGAGGTGTCTTGGATGCCATGCCAAAGACACGCGTGACCGGTTTACCGCCACCAAGGAGTGCAGCACGATCAGACTCTGGTGCCACTGCAACGTTTGTGAACCCCGAAGTGGGTGAGGGCGCAGGCAGGCCAGCCCGAGACACCTGACGCGCGACCGTGACCATCTTGCCCAGCTTCTCGCAGTCGTCCTGCAAGCGTGCCACCATGTCTGTCCTCCTCTGCAACTCGCCCTCTGCCATGCCCGACATGGCGAGCTCCTGCAACCCCTCTGTCAATGTGCGCACACGCGAGAGAATCTCGGCGAGCCTCTTCTTCGCCTGGACGTTGGCGGTGTGCGACGCATTGACGTCGCCACGATCGGAGAGCGTATCCCGCCTGTTGATGTCCGCACGCACGTCGCGAATGCGGGACTGGAGCTCGAGATGTTCATCGAGCCACGATGCAGACGAAAACTTGGTGTTACTGCCGCCCTGGAGGGTCGCACCTTGTTTGCCTACGGGGACGCCGAGAAAGTCGCGAAAGGCGTAGCTGTCTCTCCACTTGTCCTCCTTTGCGCTGAGAATGGCACGCAAATAGGTCTCGAGGCCAGCTCTGCGCTGCTCGACCAATGCGCCTTGGTTCCTAAAGGGCCCTTTGAGAGCAGAGAATGCGTTTTTAGGAGGGAGCGCTGCGGGCGGTGGTGAACCGGTGGATTTCGTGAGCTCGGTATGGAGCTCGACGAATTCGGAGTAGCGATGCCACATTTGCCATGAACGGACGTGAGCTTGTATGTCTATTCGGTAAACGACGTGAGGTTTGGGAATCGGTCGCTGCTCATGGGTGCGAATGTAGATGGCCTGGATAGCAGTCATGGTGTGGAGAGGACAAGGTGGCTACAGACATGCATTAAACGTGTGGTTTACATGTGTGATCTAGACAGTACGAAAAAAGGACAACATGATTACAAGGGGGGGACTTGGAGCGTGGACGCCTTGTCCACCAGCTCTTCGATCGATTCTGCGGCTGGGCCGATTCCAATCCCAACTTCACCAATGACATATCGCAGCACGTCGCTGAGGGTGATGATCCCAAGTAACCGCCCCTTTTTTCCACCCTTTTTCTCTTCTTCCTAGACGAGGTCAGGACGGACGGTGGAAAGGGCGTGGGCAAACGACTTACTTCGCCTTCGACAACGACTAGCCTATGAACACGACGCTTCTTGATGAGCTGAAGGAGTGTGCCCAGCGAGTCGCCAGCGGTACAGATGACGACACCGGGAAAGTCTGGAGACCGCTGGGTGAGTGCCTCGGAGATGGTCAAGTCGAGTGCTTGATATGCCCCGAGACGAACAAGTGTCTGGAAAACGTGTCAGAGACGACGAGGGTGTTGTGCTGTGACGTACGATAACATCCACGGTCTCGTAGAGATTGACGACCACGCCATCGTCGTCGATGATTGGGACGGCGGATATGGCACGTTCGGAGAACATGTGGACGACATCAAAGACGGGGGTGTTGAGGGTTGCAGTGGCGATCGGCCAGTAGGGGGTGCATGCGTCGGATGCCTCTGGTGGGATGTTTTTGGAGACATAAGTGCCGATCTTGAGTTTTCGCAGGGAGAGATGGAGCTGTTGTATTTCTCTAGTGCACTGGGAGAAAAGGGTCAGGAGAGATTGACGGTCAGAGACGACGGGTTACATTGATGGAGATGAACTTGAGGAGGCGATACTGTGTCAAGACGGACACGATGACCTCGTGGCCGGTTTCAGAGTCGTAATCGAGAAGGGGGAGGCGGCGGGCGTGGGTCTGGATGAGTACTTTGGCGGCGTCGTAGAGAGTGCTGCTGGGATGGTCCTTGAGCATGGGCGGAGTGGCGACACCGAGGCTTTTTTCGATATCTGGGGGACATGAGGACGGGTATCGGATGGATCGGGTGGCGCACCTCGCAACAATTCGAGTCGAAACGTCTCTACGTCTGCGGCTGCTGCCTCGTAGTTTAGATTGTCGTAATAGTACTGGATGAGATGGATGATGTCGAGGACGGTGAGCATGCCTGCAAACGTCGACTTTTCGCTGTTCCACAGCGGTGCCGAGACGACGCCTAGGGAGGGGTGAGGGACGTGTGGGTTTACGGAGAGCGGTGCGCACCATTGAGGAGGAGACACTGGAGGGCCTTTTTCACGTTGAGCTTTGTGTCGAGGACGATGAGCCTGAAGCTGACTGGAAATGCGTCGTAGCAAGTGCGACCCTTGAGAAAGTTTCTGATGGCATAGAGGGCGTTGTGGTGAGATTCCTGGGAGAGAAGTTGCGAGCCCGCCCTGGGTCTGCGGGTCGACGGCTTTCGCTTTGGCGTGCGAGGTGAGAGGTTCATCTGGAAGATACCATTTATGGAAATAAGACGGTCGCAGTCCTTGTCTCACTCATCCCATGGAGCCTCCCCCAGACGCCCTCCTCTTCATCCTCCCCCTCCTCATCGTACTCTCCACTTTTCTATTCGTTCTCCTTCTCTTCCTCGTATGCATCATATTCATCCGCAGGCGTCGCGGAATCATCCTCAGAGACGCCGACGGCCCCGTCGACCTCTCCCGCGAGGAGGCCTATGAAGCAGACGGCGGCTTCGAATCCATCGAATCTCGCTGGCTCGAGAGCGTCTCTGACGCCGTACGCAGGTCCTATCTAAGAGCCAAAGGTGCGTCCCTCCCCCCCACCCCACAGACCCCATTCGACCCTCTGCGCCCAGATTATCAATTACAGTATCCTCCCAACTCGGAACCAACGGATATCACTCTCTCCCAGTTTCTTTCCATCCAGGAAAAAGGCGTCTCCGCTTGGTGCTTCGAACCCGACTATGAAACCATCAATTCTCTCCTTGTCCACGCCCGCACTGAAATTACCTTTCTCCCCGATCCTGCTTCCGCCTCCTGTGTCCAGTCAAATCTCCCGCTCCCAAAACTAAACGAGGTTTACTACTGGGAGGTCAAAATGTTTGATCTCCCAGAAACAACCATCGTCGCAGTCGGTTTGGCCACCAAACCATATCCTCCCTTTCGTTTACCCGGCGTCAGCCGTCACTCCGTCGCATACCATTCCGACGGCGATAAATGTTACAACTACCCTTTTACCGCATCCACCTTTGGCCCCGTCCTCAAAGAGGGTGATGTACTCGGCGTCGGCTATCGTCCCCGCACAGGCACTGTCTTCTTCACACGCAATGGCCGCAAGCTCGAAGATGCCTTTATTGGTCTCAGCCGTTATAATCTCTTTCCCACGATTGGCGCAGATGGCCCTTGCAGCGTACATGTCAACCTCGGTCAGGCTGGCTTTGTCTTCATAGAGGCCAACGTCAAGAAGTGGGGTCTCGCTCCCAGCGTCGGAACTCTCGCCCCCCCTCCTGCTTATGGCAGCGAGCGGGGCAGCATTCTACTCGACGTCGGTGGCGCCATCCGTCCCAGTCCCACAGCAGCGCAGGGTGCTTCGTCTCCACCCCCCATATCGCGTCGTGCACATCGTCACCGACGGCCAAAGAACCCGTCCACCACCCCTACCGCCTCGTCGCCACTCAGGAGAACTCCCATATCCTCCCACCCTCAAGAGTCGCCTCCGCCTCCGCCAATCACTCCCATTAGTGAGGCATCGGACGAGAACGATGCCGGTCCATCTAATGATTGCAGATACTTGTCACCGACTGACCTTCCATTCCATACGCCTCCCAATCACGACCTCCCATTGTCGCCTCCGCTAGAGGAGGAGAATGCTCGGGAAGAGGATGCCCTTTCATCCTCTTCATCCTCGTCCACGCGTTCTCAATCACCCGCCAGCGAAAGTGCCGCAGGTGCGAGCAGCCTCTTTAGTATTCCTCGCCTACGGCGGGATTCATTCACTCACTTCCTGGCCGCCATGCGACACACAGATTCCGATTCCACCATCCAGGTACATCCACTACCTGATTCGCCGCACACGCCGAATCCGCCCACGCCTAATCAGCGTGATATTCATTTGCAGGCATTGTCCTCGTCACTTCCCCATGGCGCAGTCGACAACCTGCAAGCTGGCCACCCGGCATTTTCAAGGCTGGATCCACCTGCATACTCCCCACTTGACGCTTACGCTTATGCCGAAGGTGTTCATATTGATCTACCTGCGGACGTTATTGCCGCTGCTTTGGAGGGTGGCTCCTTGCCTGCTAGTGCGATCGGCCAAGGGTCCGGTTCGCGTTCAGAGAGACGCAGAATGAGGAGGGAAAGACGGTGAAACAGGTGGATATCGATGTGCCTACGGTCGTGGTCAGTGGCCACACTAGTGTAGATCCTTGTAACTTTCCCCAGGGGGAGGAATGTTGTATTCGCTTTATTTCCATCATTACATACGCTTTCTGGACGCTTCTGGTCTTATTTAAACATTTAATTCGGAATTCATCAACTCTGCTCGTGCAACTGTGTATCCTAATAACCCACTGGAGAAACTCAAGGCTCAAGTCGTTTGGGATCTCTGGGGAACAATGATGCTCGCCTGATGTTGTTGAGTTTCAAGAACAACATCAGCACACGCTCAAGACCGATTCCTCCGCCTCCATGGGGGGGACAGCCAATTCGGAAGCCATCCAGGTATCCCTTCATGCTCTCGGGGTCAACACCTTTGGTGCGCATTTGCTGAGAAAGGAATTCGGGGTCGTGGATACGTTGTGCGCCGGATAGAATTTCTTCACCTCGCATGAAAAAGTCGTACGAGTTGGACAGAGTCTGACACCGAATTAGCAGAGGACAGCCAGTCGATCGAATCACTTACAGGGTCCTCGGGGTCTGGCATGGTATAGAATGGACGAAGAGCGAGGGGGAACTTGTCGATGATGAAGTAGTCTGTGTCGTACTTGGCTTTCACAATACGACCAAGCCTCTTTTCGTTTTCCGTACTACAGAGCGGTTATTCAGAACGCAAAAGTATACATCACCAATGACCCACTTGATATCGTCCAGAATGTCACGATCCACACCGTCCTTGACGAGGAGATCAACAGCTTCTTTGAATGTGAGGACTAGAGTTCCCTCTGGGCCATCTCGCCATTTGAATTCTTCCGCTTCAAACTGTCTCCCTACCGTGGCGATCTCTTTCGCATACTGCTCCTTGAGACCGCGGAATATCGTCTTGAACATGCCGTCGAGAAGTTCACGCACTTCGTGATAGTGTTCTTCAATCACCATCTCAAGATCAAGACCAACAAACTCCGTGAGGTGGCGGTGTGTGTTGGAGTCTTCGGCACGGAAGACGGGAGCGATCTCGTACACCCGTTCAAAATCAGCCGCGATGGCCATCTGCTTGGCCAACTGGGGAGATTGTGCAAGGTACGCGTTCCCTATAATAGACTTGAGTTGACGAGCGTAGACAACTGGTGCAAGCAGACCTCTGAAGTAGTCGACCTTGAAGACAGATGCGCCGGATTCCGTCGCGGCACCCTGAAGCTTGGGACTGTGTATCTCGATAAATCCGTTGCTATTCAAGTACGAACGGAACAAATCTCCAATGGCATGCTGAATCTTGAAAATTGCTTGATTGGTCACAGTCTGCGTGCATGTCAAAATGGTGAACAACGATCCGAGTAGTGGAGCACTTGCTCGGAGATCAAAGATACGGTTATTCAATCGCGTGTCGAGCAAAACCCTGTTAAACTGTCCTTCGACTTCAGGGGCGGTTTCTGACCGACTGGCATCATCGAGAGAAAACGGCAATCTGTTCTCTACGCCTGCCATGAGCCATAGCTGATTTGCTGCAGATCAGGTTTGATGTCCTCTTATTGTAGAATACAGACCTCGCTGATGTGAATCTCGATGTCATCTACTGTCGCGCTCTTGATAAGTTCTGGACTCTTTTTCACGGTGCCCTCGACCAGGACGATACTCTCGACGGCAAGTGAACCGGCCCACTTGACCATCTGTTTACTGACCTGGCCCTCGGTGACTTGCATCAATGCCTGGACAGAGTTGATCCGTTGGCGTAAATTGAGGAAAACCATTTTGTTCCCTTGAAGGCGCGAAGTCTGGATACGGGCCCTGATGAACACTTGTTCGCCATCGTTCTGAGCACTCAAAGTGGATATATCGGTGCGTTTGCGGCCTGGACGCGATTGAGATTGATGCAGTGGAAGCTTGCCGTACTTGTCGGCCGCACAATCCTGCAAGTGGGATTCAAGAGTAAGCTCACTCAAATGAAAGTGGATACGACCTCGTCTGCAGCTGCTCGAGCCTGATCCAGCTCCTTGGCCTTTGCTGCTTTATCGGCCTTCTTTTTTGCTTTCTCAGCTTCCTTGGCGGCCTTCTTGAGGGCACTTTTGGTCGGGCCATCGCCTTCGGGTCTTGGGAGGGTTTAGGAGGGATCGATCAAAGCGATCTATGCGCACCTTTCAGAGTTGACATCAGTAGTCTCTCTGGTTCATGTCGTTCAGCGAACATGGGCAGGGATGAGGAAGAGCGTACCCTTGTTCGACTGCTGTAGACATGATGATCTTATCTAGACCCTGGTTGTCGCTAACCTCGCCACGCACAGCACGATCGGGTAATTCCGGGTATATCCCTCAAATACCGCCGTCGTTCTTCACCTTGTTCAAATCCACCGCGATGCTGGCCATCAACTCCGTTCGTCGCACTTCCGCCGTCCTCCGTGTCGCAGCTCCCTTGTCCACCTGGTCTACTGTCCCTGCTGGCCCCCCTGATCCAATTCTTGGTCAGTATATCCCTCCATCATGGTGCGCATATTCACTTTTTGTTAGGTATCACCGAGGCTTTCAAAGCCGACAAAGACTCTCGCAAGATCAACTTGGGTGTCGGTGCCTACAGGGATGAAAATGGCAAACCTTATGTGCTGAACGCTGTCAAAAAGGTGCCCTTCGCTCCTCCGCTATATCTTGAACCAGCTAACGTTCCGGCATACTACAGGCAGAAGATAAGATGGCCCTTGCAAAGCTGGACAAGGAGTATCTTCCCATCACCGGTCTCGCCACTTTCACTCAAAATGCTGCCAAGCTCGCCTACGGCGTCGACAGCGTACCACTCACCCAAAATGCCGTCCGTTTACCTGGTTAATGTCGCTCTGTAATCCCACTTACTCCGGGTATATAACAGATTGCAGTTACCCAATCTATCTCTGGAACAGGTGCCCTCAGAATTGGCGGTGCCTTCATGGCCAGGCACTATCCTGGCGCTAAAATTATTTATCTTCCCACTCCTACTTGGGGTAACCACATTCCCTTGTTCAAGGACTCTGGCCTCGAAGTTCGTTCATACAGGTACTTTGATAAGAAAACCGTCGGCCTTGACTTTGATGGCCTAAAAGAGGACCTCAAGGTTTGTCCACGTTTCAGATGTGTCGTCATTTCTCATGCAGTCTCCAGAACGCCCCAGAAGGTGCAATTGTGCTTTTGCACGCCTGTGCACACAATCCCACCGGGGTTGATCCCACGCAGGCGCAATGGAAGGAGCTCTCTGACGTCCTTGCCAAAAAAAAGCTCTTCCCGTTCTTTGACATGGCATACCAGGGCTTTGCTTCCGGCTCGACGGCACGGGACGCCTTTGCCGTCCGTCACTTTGTTTCGCAAGGCCACAACGTGGCACTATGCCAGTCGTTTGCCAAGAACATGGGGCTCTATGGCGAGCGCGTTGGCGCTTTCTCACTCACCACTACGAGCGAGGAAGAGAAGAAGCGCGTTGAGAGTCAGCTCAAGATTATCGTCCGCCCCATGTACTCGAACCCACCCCTACATGGTGCTCATATCGCCAGCACGATTCTGTCAGACCCTCAGCTTTACCAAGAATGGGAGAGCGAAGTCAAGGGCATGGCAGACCGGATTATCAACATGAGAGAAAAGTTGTACGAGCTCTTGACCAACGGCTTCCAGACGCCAGGAAGTTGGGGACATATCAAGAGCCAGATTGGCATGTTCAGGTGTGTGCCTTTCCTCCATGTTCGATGTCTTGTTGCTTATGCCATGTATGGCGTAGTTTTACAGGGCTCCAGACTGAACAGTGCAAGGCCCTCGCTGAAAAAGCCCATGTTTACATGACAATGGATGGCCGCATCTCAATGGCTGGACTGAATAGCAGCAACATTGAATACTTTGCACAGAGTGTGGATGCGGCAGTTAGAGGGAACCTGTAGCATATGGACATGCTAATACCACATAGAAGCTAATCGGAGGCTATTAGCCATGTTTGGGTGCTTCCATACTAATCTAGAAGGGATTCCGAGTCTTGATTCTCGATTCGAGTATAAAGCTGAACGGCGACTCTGCGAGGTTTGTGGATTCGAGTCTCTTTCTTCTGTGCTCATCTCAGCTTGTCGGCTCGCGGCTGTCTTGTTGGATTGCAACTTCGATGCCGTGCACACTACAGAAGCAATTCCCCGGTGCTTGGCCAGAGTCTCCTGTATGCTCATTTCTCGTACTTTTCTTTCGCTACTCAAACATCTGCAGCCTGCAGCCTGCCCCGCCCAAACTGTGAGCTCGCCAACGAGAGCGGTATCAGCTTTGTAGTTCTCACTCCCCGCCCTCCAGGTCATGGATCGTCGAGCCTCCCAGCTGGGCGACTTGCACCAGGAATTGCGTAGACCCGGCGGATCTGCAACTCAGTTCGCCAAGAAGCCTCCCCCACTGCGAATCATCGTTCCTCCAACAGAATATTGTCCCTTCAGTACCGACCTGACACTTCCAATCACACCACTTTCCCTTTCAACTCCCGTCTCATCGTCATGCTTCACCTTTAGTGATAAGCAAGAACGCGTGAACCAGCGCGTGTCCCTACCGCCGACGCCAGCTCCGATCCTGTCATCGAGTCCACAAGTCACTGCTATCGCCGACTTCGCCTCGCCGACTTCAAGCCAGTTCTTGTTGATGCCCCCCACCCCCTACTTGGAACATGGGGACAGTGAGACAGCAATCTCTGTATCGCCCCTTGCGACACCTGGCCCCACGATCGAGCCAATACGTAGTGGGTCTCACGAGACCAAGTCCGGGAATCTTCATCCCCGCGAGATCTCTTCATCTACTTGGCTCAGCGACCTCGGAGGGCATACGGAGACAGATCGCATATTTCGGCACAACCTACTTGAAATTACTTTGGCTGATACAGAAGGCAGCCCTGCATCCACACCAGCACTGAGCCCGAGTGCAATCACTCCTTCCTCACAGGTTTCCTCCATCTTGGCAAACAACTCGCCGAGTTCTCTGGCTAGATCACCGGCATCGTTGCCTCCTGCGTTGTCACCGCACCTGCGTCACATGTCCCCTCAGTCTTCATTAGCACGTCTCGTTCTGAAGCCCACAGGTACGGATACCTTTCCGTCGACACTGGATAGCTTGCAGGCATGGCGTCAGAGTGTAACACCTGGCCTCCCTCGATCCGAAGAACCTGGCACTCCATCCTCTGAGGACGTTCGTGGTTCTCGGTTGGGCGAGCTCGTGCCAGACACGCCTATTTATCCGTCCCTACCCTCTCATCAGCCACATTCCCATCTCTTTTCTTCCCGCACCTCCCGCGTCTCGAAGTCTCAAACGTTCATGAAGCATGCCAAGATGTTTGGTGGACGTGTCAAACGGCTCGTCACACGGCAAAATGTTAACAAGCATCGCGGTAGCATGGATCGAGGTGTCAATTTTAGTGTTGTCACAAGTCAAGACAGCGAGAACGGCAGCGTGATCTTGATCACTGCTCCGCCGCCGCCATATGATGCTCGTCCAATGGCACTCGCCTCTCATGGTCCTGCGGGACAGGAGCACCTGAGGTCGCGGACAATCTCTGAATACTCCTCCGCAGTCCAGGCAAGCACGGTCGACCTTCCCACCACTGGTATGACCGAATTGGGTTCCAGACAAGGTGGTGGCAACAGGAATGCCCTCCGTCGTCTTTCTTTTGCGGCACTTTCTACCATAAAGAGATTTTAGCCCAGTGCTTACTTTCGCTGGCTCCACTTGGCGTCTTTGCCCACGAGATTGCTTATTCCGCATCTTGAGCAGTTTCGACCAACCCATTTCCAAGCTAGTCCTTCGGACATCACGTCGCTCTTTACATCTAGTTTTAAAGGTTTCAGTCACTCCGCAGTTTTCTTGCGCCTGCCCATTACGCACGTTACAGCTTTTTATGACTGTCCTCTCGTTTTGTATTGGTGTCTGGTCACTGATTTATGTAGCCTCAACCCATCCGCGTGCTTCGTCCGTGGTATGGTGGTACATATCGCAATATTACAAGATTATGGACACATGTTCCCATCCTACCGTCAACATTGTCCTAAATCAACTTCTGTGGACGTCATGTCTGTATTTTTTGGCACATGAACATTGACACGTTCTCTGTCCGCGAATCGGATAGTGGTCAGGTTTCCAACTTCTGTCTTTTGTAATGCCTCTAACTTGAGATTCCGAAAGACACGACACGCCGTCGCACTCGTAAGTGCAATTGCGGGGACCAAAGGCAATAACTGCAAGACCGGAGAAACATTGGGCAACAAAGGTAAAATCGAGCGCGTCACGTTGACGCCAGTTGTAATCCTGTGAAACGACTCTTAGCACTTGAATTATGACCAGACAGGAGGAGAAACGTGCATATAATATTGCTGACCACCCTGTAAAACCGCCCGTGATATACGAGGAAGAGCCTCGACAAAGCAGAAAGCCTTCCAAATGGTCGGTTTTGTAGTACGATGGAACATGAGAATTTTATAAGAGATCGCAAAGAACACCAAGACATCGAACACCACGGGCACGATGAATCCCGCGGACACATAACTCTTGATTTTGACGTTGATGCAGTGCTGGGTGTTTGCGATCTGATAGTAGTCATGCAACGGCCCAGGAAGCACTACTGTGGAGGCGCAAACTGCAGCAATCCAAAGAACTGTGAAAGCATGACGAACGAGTCTTTCCTCGAGATAAACGGCATGAACACGCATGAGAAATAGATATGAGGATGATCCGGATGCAAGAACCCAGAATATGCATAGGACCAATTCCACGACACCGCAATTTTGGACGGGACCAGCTAGGAGAAATGGGGTGTTCACTTCCAGAAATGTCTACGCATTTGACAAATAACTTACTTTTCCCCAACGCAGACATGAACACGACAGCAAGTGCGCATGTCCTGATTGGTATGATCAGGATAACGGATGCAATTCTGAAAGTGAGTTACCTGGATGAAAAGTAAGCAAATAGCACTGGGGAAGGCTTCATTGTCCGAATTAATATCCAATCATCGGGCAGGCTAGAAATAATATCCCATAGTAGAGCCTGTAGGAGCCAGTCAGTCACCATCCCGACGAGGCACGGGCTGTTTACCCCAAAGGTAACAAGAAAAACATTTCTTGCTGCTTCATACTCGCTCGCAACGGTGGGTTGGAGGTAATTGAGGTATATATTTGGATTGAGGATGGGCTGGGAGTAATTCTCGCTCATCTAGTAGAAAGCAGTCGTGCGCAGAGCACGAGGATCATTGCCAATGTGATTAAGTAGCAGCCACACACCCCAACATAATGGGAATAGGTTTGTGGACCTGACTCGCGTTAACGTACTGGCACGACATATCCAGTAGTTGCCCGTCCACCCATTAGGCGATCGGTCTCTTAGCGCTAGCACCTCCCTACCATAGAAAGAAAGAACCAACGCATCAAACGAGGGTCAGTCCACGATTTAAACATTCAAGGTAACGTTTGGGTGCTGTGAACCACAGCATGTGCCATGGACACTGCTAATTACTCGTGCCTTGCAGATAGTTCCCTTGGCGCCCATCAGTGCCAAGACCAGCCTCACAGAGCTTCCACTCCAAGCTGGAGGGTTCAAGAGGGATTAGAAGCTGTTTAGAGGGACTGGGGAAACCATTTACGGCTAGTTACACTGCAAGTCAACAGAACTGGGCCGTCATGATTGCGCTTGGTAACCAGAAGTACTTACGAAACTTCGTTCTGATAAGATGGCGTCGGGCTTTAGATTTGCAGTAAGGCTGTATCGCTCAAAGCACTGCTGTCGTGATGGGCCATCAGAAGTCCATCCTACTTGGTTGCCTAATTAGGGAGTGGGCAAATTTCACCGAACACAGTCATGACTCGGACCTCTCTGGCGAGCGCCTTGATAATTGATGTTCTCTACGCATTGGTTAGTTTTTTGTTCATGCTGCAGTTTCCGTTTGGTAATTATCACACTCCTAGGCTGTGCACTATCGGTTCAATCAAAATGAACCGTCGTTACTCTCGTGGAGCTTGCTGCTCGTCTTGACAGTCCCTTTACTTCCAACATGGGTCTTGATCAACCATGCTTTTTCATTTTTGACGGCCTTTCTGGCAGCCTATGGACTGTTCTCTGCGACCCTCTTCACATCTATTGTGGTGTATCGCCTCTCCTCATTTCACCCCCTCGCAAAGTATCCTGGCCCCACCATATGCAAGATATCTCAGCTATGGGCGGTAAGAGTGAACTCCTGCGGAAAAGGCCAGCATTACCGTAAACTACTACACGATAAATATGGCCCTATCGTCCGCATTGGTACGCCACTCTATGCATGTCACTCTGGCTCACTGCTGATAACAGTCAAGGGCCAAATGAACTATCTGTTACCGACAAAGACATGCTCCCATACATTCTCGGCTCGCAAGGAATGCCAAAGGGACCTTGTAAGATCCATAAATATGTCTATCCTGCCAGCCTCGGGCTTATCTCCGATCTGATCAGTATTCGAGGGGAGACGAATGACACGAATGAGCAGCAAGGATATGGGACAGCTCAACCTGATTAGCACGCGTGACTTGCAGCGCCACGCTGTATTACGGAAGGCTTGGAACAAAGCTTTTTCAGACGCTCCTCTGAGGGATTATGAGGACCTGATGCTTCTGCGTGCTCACCAACTGATCAATGCTCTAAAAAATATCTGTACAGAACAAGATGGAGTTGCTTGCGTCGACATCGCCTCTTGGATCGGGTACTTCACGTAAGTGTTGTCTGCACATCAATCCTCTCGCTTATGTTAGTGCCAGGTTCGATTTCATGGGAGATATGGCGTGAGTCAGATCTAGTCCTTAGACTTTTAAAGTTATTCTTAACTGCAACGCACGGCCACTTAAGTTTCGGCGGTGGATTTGAGCTCATGCGAGACGGTGATACTGAACAGCTCTTGCCCAACATATCAAGGTCACTCTAGTTAGTCTATGTCGATTTTCGCGACCATCCTCTCACCATTCGCCAGCTATGCTTGTCTCTCCCAAGCTATCCCATGGTTTGCATGTGTGTTTCGCAATCTTCCTTACTTTGGAGAACCAATGCGTGCTTTTGGATCGTTTGGTTTCCAACGGGCCAAGATACGATATAACCAAGAGCCTGACAAGAAGGATCTTTTCTATCACTTGGTAAACGTCTCCGATGTCCCCTACAGTTGTGTTTTACGGAGTGCTGAATTCAGATCGCGGCATACCACGCTGATTCACAAGAATCGCCCTTCCCGTTGATTGTCTCGAACTCAATTCTCGCCATCGTAGCAGGTGCAGACACAACTGCTACAGTCTTGAGAAACACTATATTTTATCTACTCACGAACCCAACGTACTATACGCGTTTACGTGAAGAGGTGGATGAAACGTTCCCGCCAACAGAGACAAGCACTCTCGACACAAAAGTCTTGCCCAGTCTCTCTTTCTTAAATGCAGTCATGTGCGTCACATTTTGTGCTGTCATGGAAGGATACCGACTCTTCATTTTTGGCCATGTCAGAAATGAAGTCTTGCGTCTCCAGCCTCCCGTCCCAACGACCCTACAGCGTGCACCCGCGAGGGGTACTAAAGGCAAGCTGATAGGCACTCAGTACGGTCTAGCTCAACCTTTTTGCTCCGTATCTCACATGTCGTCCAGCTACATCAAAGAGGGTACTCATATCCAAGTACCCCCTTACGTATTGCATCGTGATCCAAGGTATTTCTTTCCACGCCCGGATGAATTCTGGCCAGATCGATGGATTGTGGAGACTCTCGGTTCGCAAGAGTTTGTGTTGGACCGTAGTGCCTTCATACCCTTTTCTATGGGGCCAGCGAACTGTGCGGGCAAGTCCTTGGCGATGCTCGAATTGAGGGCAGTTGTGTCCCTGTTCATCATGCATTTTGACATCGAATTCGATGACGGCTTCGATCCAAAGACTTGGATGGACTCCCTGAAGGACCACTTTGTCATGGAGAGTGGAAAGCTGATGGTAAAACTGAGGGTAAGAAGACGAGCAAGTCTTGAGTGATGGACCCCATGGAACTCCCCAGTCTATGAATCGATTTGTACACTAGTCGTAGTTCTCAGTTACAAAATACCAGTCTTGGCTAGATGTCGAGATCTTCGTCGGGGTCATCACCGTCAATGTCATCAGCTGAGTCTGGCTCATAGAAAATTGCACCACTTGTAGAAGGAACTGAAGGTACGAGTTTACCTGCAATACGGGACTCGCATCTTTAGTAATGTACACACGATAAAGATATCTGACCTTCGTGGGCGTAGGGCAAAGGGACTTGTGCTCTCGATTTTTCCTGGGATGGAGTAAGTTTTAAATTGAAGGACACAGTCTGTTTTGTATCGGGTGGCTTCTAAAAAATTCGATCAGCCGGCGGTCGAATCCAGAGCAATGCAACAGACCTCTTCAGGCATTTTGCTTCGAGACCAGATGCTCTTCAAGCTATCCAGCTTCTGAGGCTGGTCTGGACTGACACCATTCCATGCTTCAATCGTCCGGTCTATCCCTCGCTTACGTCCCTCTGTGGCTACGCCTCTGACTATTAGCTCCACAACAAACTCTGTTAGATCTGGCCCTCCTCCCGAACTTGTACCACTACCCTCATGTCCATAGACGAGAGCCTCACTCTCATGGATACGTTCGGAAACTGGAATGAAGACAGTCCAAAACTTTTCAGCTGACCCAGCGGACGGCGGTGGCGCGAGGTAAGAGGATGCGAGATGGGTCAGGAGAGACGGAGGATGGGCAATTATGTGTGTCAGAGTTGGCGACAGGTGGGTCTGTGTCAATACTGGCAGTAAAGGACAAAGAAGAAGGTGCAGGATCAATACGGATGGCTCTACGGAAAAACATAGTGAGCGAAATGCAGGATACACTGGTACGGATACTACGCACGCGAACGGGAGGTAATCAGGCTAAGAAGAGACCTGATGAACTTGTACGTCTGAGAGTCCGATGCGAGATCCGTAGCAAGGGTGTCAACAGAGTCTATGATGACATGAAGTGATCCTGGGGGGACTGCCTGCAATGAGTATCGCCACAATATGTCTTTCCCTTGAGAGTTACTGACCTGAACGAACAGCCGCCAGAATGTCATGGCGCGAATCACGTATTTCGTCGTATCCAGGAACTTGTTCAGTGTAGTCGAACACCTTGAGTGCCAGTGACCCATTCGAGGTGTTCGGCCAATCAGCAATGAGCGATGTCGGAGGGTAAAGGAAACAAAATAACAACGTTTGTGCTGGGCGTTCCGCGGGCTGGATAAGGCTGCGGAGCACAGGTAAGGACGTCTGTGAAGCAGAGGATTGGACAAGAATCAGAGGCTGGTGTGGACGCGAGCCGCTTGGATCAGTAATAATGGAAGGAAGCAGGGCCATTGTGCAATGCAGATGGTTTGATAGTAACACACAGGTATAAGAACTCGATCTAGTTGACAATCACAACATGACTGACTCAGAGGTCAGATGAGTCCTTGCTCCAATTCCTCTCCCATCGGGCTCTCTCCAGGCTCATTGCGTCTACCCTCCAACTAAGAATGCCAAGTTTACCAGCCTGTTTCTCGACCGAAAATCCCGATTCATGCAGGGAGCCATATTTATACCCAAGAAGGGGAGTAGCTGAAACCTTGAGAGATTTGACATCCTTTGTCATCGTGAAAACATGGCGGGCAGCAAATGCTAGGATGTCCTGCTGCACGTTGGACTTGCGAAAGCGCTCCTCCACATAAAAGTGCCGGATGGTCGCAACCGAGGACGTGCCACTGGAGTAGAAATTTTTGGTCTTGTCTGCCAGAATGTTATGGCCCTGTTTAGTTTTCTTTACAAAACCCTGCTCCGATTGTGAATCCTTGGAGGCATCGATAGCAACGAGGCCGACAAACTTGCTATCGTATTCAAGGATAAAAAGCCCTGAAGAGGGTGAGCGAGCATAGTATTTTTGCAGGTTTGCGAAATCGGGCCTATGCATGAGGTCGGATGCAGCATCTTCAAAGTACGGTCGATTAATCCTGAAGGATGAATTAGTGCATGTACGTCAAAGGACAGCCTGAGGCATGTACCAATCAATCGCGAACAATATCGGAACTCCCCAGCAACCGAAAGCTGGCAGCGGCAACAGCCATCCTAACAAGCGAAAGTCTGGTTTCGGCCACCAATCCAGTAACTGAATCATGATACATGATAACCCGACCCATAAGCTCAGTGTCAGTGGATGAAATGCAGCTGTATAACAGTCAGCCTGTGGACCTTTTTTTTTGGAGGGAGTTCGAGTCTACCTCGTTTGTTGGCTACCGCAAGTCCTTCCATAGCGGCCAGCCCAAGCGTGAACTTGACAAGTTTCTCATCGTCGGGCTTGTACGCGCGGATGATTGCCCTAGGCTCAGTCATCGCTCACCTGTCAGTGAAAGAAGACTCTGAAGAGCTGGGCAGATATTCCCAGTGACGGTCCCACACTCGAAGAGGACACACGTTCACAACTGCCGGGATTGCATTGACATGTGTCCTCAGGGCAACCATCGTCCCGTAGGTACAGTGGGCAAAACTACATCTGATTTGCTCTCATGGACATTTTGGAACTTGCCAAGATGATTTCTTCGACGTGGAACTCCGTCCCGTGAAAAAGTTCACCAAAGTCGAGCGAGTAATACTGACGCTTGTTCACTAAGTTGGCATTCTCAGCTGGGAAGCGTACTGTTTCGTAGTAGAGGATACGAATATAAAAGACGCCATAATTTGACCAATTACTCCGCCGAATAGTTCAACATATTGCAGGTCGCACAAACAACATTCAGTGAGCAACCAGCAAAGTTGTCAGGCATGACCTAATGCACTCGTCTTCATCAATGTTCGTACAGACAGCGCGTAGTGGAGGAACATGGTAGGTATGCACACCGTGAAGAGCTAAAAAAAACAGAGAGCAAGAGAGAGCCAAAAAGAAAGATGAATACAGTAAATTCTACATCTATTTACTTCTTCTTGGCAGCCTTCTCAGCGGATTTGGTAACTAGGCCAAGAATGAGCATGCTTGCCGACACAAAATATTGGGAACCTCACCTTTACCACCAGACTTATCGGTCTTATCAACAGATTTGATGACACCGACGGCAACGGTCTGTCTCATGTCACGGACGGCGAATCGACCCAAAGGTGGGTACTCGTTGTAGGACTCGACACACATGGGCTTGGAAGGAACAAGTTTGACAATGCAGGCATCGCCCGACTTGACAAACTTGGGGGCGTTCTCAAGAGACTTGCCACTCCGACGGTCAATCTTCTCAATGAGCTCAGCGAACTTGCAGGCAATGTGGGCAGTGTGACAGTCGAGCACCGGAGCGTAACCAGCACCAATCTGACCAGGATGGTTGAGGACGATAACCTGAGCATTGAAGGAAGCAGCCTCCTTTGCTGGGTCATTCTTGGAGTCGGAAGCGACATTCCCGCGACGGATATCTTTGACGGAGACGTTCCTGCAAACAAGTGGGTGAGCCGACAATCATCTCAATAGATGAATAGCATACTTGACGTTGAAACCGACATTGTCGCCGGGGACACCCTCAACAAGCTGCTCGTGGTGCATTTCGACGGATTTGACTTCAGTGGTCACGTTGGTAGGTGCGAAAGTAACGACCATGCCAGCCTTGATAACACCAGTTTCAACACGACCAACAGGTACTGTTCCGATACCGCCGATCTTGTAGACATCCTGAAGGGGAAGGCGAAGGGGTTTGTCGGAGGGACGAACAGGAGGCTCGATGGCATCAATGGCATCGAGAAGGGTCTTTCCCTTAACGACACCACTCTTGACCTCCTTGGTCCAGCCCTTGTACCAGGGCATGCTGTTGCGATGCCTTGAGCATGCTGGAAGCCGATCTGATAACATAATGCTTACTTGGCGGACTCCTCCAACATGTTGTCCCCATGCCACCCAGAGATGGGTACGAAAGCGACAGCCTTGGGGTTGTAGCCGACCTTCTTAATGAAGGTCGAAGTTTCCTTGACAATTTCGTTGAAGCGGTCCTCGCTCCACTATTGGCGATCGCACATCAAATCACATTCATCAGAAGAGATTGTAAAACACACCTTGGTCGTGTCCATCTTATTTACAGCGACAATGAGCTGACGGACACCGAGGGTGAACGCCAAAAGAGCGTGTTCACGGGTCTGACCGTCCTTGGAGATACCAGCCTCGAACTCGCCGGTGCCACCGGCAATAATGAGGATGGCACAGTCAGCCTGGGAAGTACCAGTGATCATGTTTTTGATAAAATCACGGTGTCCAGGGGCGTCAATAACCTGATAGTTCACGTGAGAATATATACGGGCTTCAAGAGCAACAACGTACGGTGACCATGTACTTGGGGGTCTCGAATTTCCAGAGGGCGATATCGATAGTGATACCACGCTCACGCTCAGCCTTGAGCTTGTCAAGTACCCATGCTAGCCATTTCATCAGTGACCTGCTAGCATCGATCGGAACTGATCGATGCCTCACCATACTTGAAGGAACCCTTTCCGAGCTCAGCGGCTTCCTTCTCAAACTTTTCGATGGTACGCTTGTCGATACCACCGCACTTGTAGATCAAGTGACCAGTAGTGGTCGATTTACCGGAATCGACGTGACCGATGACTACGATGACTTCATCGGAGGGGGCATCAATGATGGGAGGTGTTACTTACCGACGACGTTAACGTGGGTCTTATCCTTTCCCATTTTGATGAGTTTCTACGTGCGGGAGATGAGCATGGAGTCACAATGATGTTGATCGCAAAGATCGGTGGAACGACGGCGCATATAGGTGTCGCCCAACGAGAGAGGGGTGTAGATGGAGAGGAGAACAGAGATGGATAGAGTGACACTCACTTATGTGTACAGAAATGAAAGGGAAAAAAAGCGAAGAGGGAAGAGGATGTGGTGGTACGAAAGAAAGAAAGGCCAGATGTTTGCTGATAGTTATACCCTTCCGCTCCGAAAATTTTTATCGATTCAAAATCGATGCTGCTGATAACTGATATGCCGTCAACTCCGCCCGGCACCGGCCACGCCGAATTCTAACTCCGCGCCGGCCGCGGGAGTAGCGTATCTGAATCACCTCCATCTACATTGTATATTTCTCCTAACAATAGCAGTGACGATGACAATACACTTTGTCGCTGGTCATCGCTAGGATGGCGAGTGACAAACGCAGACATAAAAAGGAGGAGGCCAGGCGGCAAGAATGCGCTAAATCTATTGTCATATGAAGTTGGGATTGTCCGGATGCCTCGCGGGCTCTTGCAGCCAGACTTTGGCCTCATTCCTCTTGATCAGGTGACGCGTGCAGGGAACGCGCTCGGCTGTGGGGAGATTTGTACTTGATTTCCATATGGCTTCTTCATTCCCCAGCCATCGTGACCACTCAGGAAACGGCACCGGAGAATGCTTTCGAATGTCGGCCTTGCGTCGACTTCCACCTGCAAACACGCCCTTACAAGTGCTGCAGCGTCCCCGAGGGCACCCCCTCCGTCCTGCTCCTCCCCTTCATATGCCTTGTCGTCACCACAGCGATCGTCTAAAGCGATCGAGGCAGTCGCGAACGGGGACTTCAAGCCCTCCTGTGCGTCAGCTGCAGTTAAAAATGGACATTCCCCAACTAGGAGAACGTAGGCAACGACCCCAAACGCCCAAACATCCTGCTCCTTTCCATAATATCGCTCGCCTCGTAGGATTTCTGGTCCGGCATAGTCCAGCCTTGCCAGAGGTTCATATTCAGGATGCAATGGGTTCGAGAAAGCAAGAGACTCACGTCCCGCTAAACGTGTCCCATCCAGTGTTCTTGATCAGTCCTGAGCTGCCAAAATCTATCAAAACGCATAGGCCATCTGGGCCGAGGACTACGTTCTCGTCTTTCACGTCACGGTGAACTGCGCAGATCTGTCACACGGTCATTGCATGAGCATCGGTGCAGTACTTACCCATCCCACGGTCGTGTAGAAAACAGAGAGCGTCGGCCAGCTGGCCAAGATAGCTCCGAATAGAGGCAGGGGGTAGGCCATCTGGATATGCTTCTACCAAATCAAAAAGATCTGTTGGAGGGCTGGGTTCGTTCGGATGATGTTCAGGAGATGTCGATGGTAGGACGAGGTAGTAGTAATGAGTGTCTTCAAAAAAGTCTAGTAGAGGGCATATATTTGGGTGACCTTTGACTACTTTGCCCTCCTCCCAATAGGAATCACAATCAAGGATACATGAAGATGATATCGAGCGATGCTGTCGTCTCGGATCCCATGGGCGAGGAGGAGGGAGAGTGTATGACGTGGCGGATATGAGAGACATGACATAAATCTCTATTGGTATTGTTCCATATTCATGGTGCCGTTTCCAGCAGTCGGCAAGAATACGTGACTTGATTATCTGCTTGATGACCAAAGGTGGCTACAACACGGTAAGGCTGGTTTGCGAGGTGTGAAAGGATTCCCTTACCCCAAGAGTGCCATCCGACCTATACTCCCGAGCTCTCTTAACTAAGCCGTATGCACCTCGACCAATCTCTCGCTCAATAAAAAAATCTGAAATCGTTTTACCATCTGGAAGCATCTGTCCATCGGACGTTGGGGTTGGAGGCCTGGTACTGACGACAGACGACAGCACATTTCCAGTGCTGCCGGATCGACGGAGGATTTGTGGCATGGCTGGGGACGGCGAAGGTGGATCAATCGGGGCGATCGAGACACGGCCAGCAATGAGAGAGACGCGCTGCTGGGAAGATCGCCTGCGAGGACGTGAAAGAGTCGGAGAACGTAATGGCAATGTACAGTTCACTTCGGGTGTATGCGACGGAAAAGGGACAAGTGGCTGCAAGGTTTGGAGTGGAGAATATGGCTGTATGCGCAAGGGCGAGCCGGAAATTGGCGACTCTGTCAATTGCGAAGATGGCTGGATGTCGGGCTCCAGGACAAGGGGCTGTGACTTGGGTGGGGGAGTAGTGAGCACGGAAATTGGGGCGGACCGTCCTGGAGGTTTTATAAACGTGCGTTTCGGGAGATCAGGGACGGATAACCGTTTTGTTTTGCCGGAAGGGCTGACGTTGGATGGACTTGGAGGATGGTTGTCATTGGAGTTCCAGTCGAAGCCACGCCCGATGGAAGTGACACCCCAGCTATTGCCTACACTAGTTGCCCCGCAGAGTATGGGGGCGGGACTCCGAGGAAGCCAGTCATCGTCATCGAAAGTGAAATCGAGAGCGGACTCTGCGAGCATCAAAAGGAACTAAGCGGGAGAGCGGGATTGAGCGGTCGAATAAAGCTTGGCGTGAACAAAGCTAGCTGATGGTTTTGTGACTCGGACAGCACAGAGCGAGCACTGCCAAAAAGTCCACCTTCACACGGGGATGCTACAGCAACTGTGCTCTTGGTGAGTAGCCGATTTTGTTACCAATAGTTGGTCAAAACGCGCCAATCACCCGCAGCGAACCTCTCGACCGGGGAAGATGAATGTGTGATTGAAAGCTCTTTGCCCAGGGGTTCACGACACAGCCACGGGTGTTGACGTGTATTTGTCCTTCCTCCTCACCAAGGCGGTTAGTTGTCCTGTCGTGCCCACCCAAATCGCCCTCCTCCAGCTAAGAAATCGTGAGTACGCTCTCCCAGAAACTCGCACTGGACATGGTATCCTATTCCGGGCGTTTTGAGCCCCGCAAGGAGACGTCGAGGGTGGATGCATCGTTGGATGCGCGGATGATGCAACAGCCAGACTGACGCTTGTTTTCAGTTCGCCATGGCCGTCAAGATCCCCATCGTCAAAAAGCGCACCAAACCATTCAAGTCCGTGGATCCCTCATGACTTTCTTGCAGTCGCTCATTGTCCCATACAGACGTCATCAATCCGATCGTTACCACAGTGTCAAGGAGGCATGGCGAAAACCAAAGGGTATCGACAACAGAGTGCGGCGCCGTTTCAAGGGTCAACTTCCAATGCCCAAGATTGGCTACGGGAGCAACAAAAAGGTAATAATGACTTCTTTCGAGTCGACGTTAGGCTGCATGTCATGCCCGTAGACTCGTCACCTACTTCCCAATGGCTACAAGAAGTTCCTTGTTAGCAACGTCAAGGAGGTGGACATCCTTCTTATGCACAACAAAAGTTACGCTGCAGAGATCGCACACAACGTTAGCAGCCGAAACCGTACCCTTATCCTCGAGCGGTATGTCACTCTATATGACATCTCCTGATCACTTGGTGACGTCTCTTCATCAAAGGGCCAAGGCCCTTGGCGTCAAGGTGACGAATCCTGCTGCACGTCTGCGGTCAGAGGAGTAGTTTATTGCCGTGTTTTCTTGTTACATGTATCCATTCCATATGCTGGAGCTGAGTGCGACTATGCTCTAATTAAAAGCATTATGCATTATTCCATTTGAGTGTACCTACTACGCCAACCTTCCTAATGCGGTCAACTCTCCTGCACTTCTTCCGCAGACCTGCACTTTCCCTGTCGCCGCAGGAGAACATGAGTAACACAAGGCAAGTGTGCCTCTCGACTTAACACCTCATCCAACTAACTCTGTCCGTGTGCAGACCTGCAGAACATGCTGGATCCTGGTACGAAAGCGATGGTAGATCTCGTGCAGCATTTGGATGCTCTTCACGCCACGGATGATTTGTCACAGCGCAGGTGTTAGGCGAGCAGCTGGGTGGATGGCTAGCAGCCGTGCAATCCACAGATGAACAAGATTTTACACTTCCTATCGCGGGATGCAGAGCGATCATAGCTCCGTTCGTTGGCACTGTTGGTTTATCCAGCCGTCTAGTATCACTCTGACTGGGCGATCTCCAGACACGCAGGCTACACGTGGTCAGGACGCGCTGCCGCCTGGGCATATAGGTGCATCGATACAAAAGGAATGTGAGTCCCCTCAGACTTCGATGACCCCCATCTCATTCATATCATTCAAGTAAGCGGGTCTTCATTCTTGGCCCCGCACATCATGTCCATCTGAACCGTTGTGATGTTTCTGGCTGCGATTATTATGCCACACCACTGGGCAAGCTACGTCTTGACAAGGATAGTAAGTCGCTGCGAGAAGATTCCATCGGATAGAACTAATCGTGACTACCTTTCCAGCCATAGGAGACTTGAAGAGCACAGGCAAATTCGGAACCATGTCGATTGACACTGACAAGGACGAGCACAGCATCGAGATGCATCTCCCATACGTGTACCAGATATTTAAAGAGTCAGTCACCCGCATAACTCCTTATCGCGCTAACATGCGTCGTGTTAGTTCCGATGTCACAGTGGTGCCAATTCTTGTTGGTTCCATCAACCATTCTCAGCAGAAAGCTTATGGAAGCATCCTCGCGCCTTATTTTGTTAACCCGGAAAACTTCTTCGTGATTTCAAGCGATTTTTGTCATTGGTGAGTTGCTTTGATTGCAGCGATTTTCTTATTGATTATCTATAGGGGTAGATCGTACGGATACACCTTCTACTATCCGGAGCCACTCCCCAGCGACGTGCCTGGCATTTATCTCAAGAGCCACGGTGCTCACCAGAATTTATCCCAGAGACCGATTTATGATTCTATACGCGATCTAGATCAGGAAGCCTTGGACATTCTGACCCTATTGCCATCGTCCGAGGGGGACTCCCCTGCAGCAGACTCGCACGTGAAATTCTTGGAATATTTAGATCAGACAGGCAACACTATCTGTGGGAGGAAACCAATCGGCGTGCTTCTTGGGATGCTTTCCGAGATCGAGAAGGAGGGTAAGAAAGCGAAACTGCAGTTCGTACGTTACGAACAGAGCAGCAAATGCACCATTGTTACAGGCTCCAGCGTGAGCTACGCGAGTGCATACATCTCGTTTCCGTAGAGATTTTTCGAAATGAATGTATCCAAGTGGTCACAGAAAAAAATGTAATCATATTTGCCTCAATAAATCATTGAGTTACCTCCGCGCGATACTCACATCTAATAGGGTGTGCCTTTAAATCCCTTGTCTAAACCTCATGGCCTATGGGAGTAGACCTGTGGCCCAAACGTGTCGTCCTCCTCTCCCTCTGTGCCTGGTACTCCAACGTCATGAATGACCTATTCGTAGACGTCAAGCTTTCGTTGGGATCTGAGATAAGGACGCACATTGCCAGTAATATCGTCAGTCACAATGTCCTCAAATCCCCAGTCCCTCAGGGATGCTTGATCTGTCAGATGGGCAGAGGAAACCAGTGATACCGCTTCCCATCGACAATCCTCCTTCCCACCAGGCACGTCGTGCGTGCGAGAAAACTGAGACAACGTGCAGCAGCCGACTCTAAGCGGAAACTCTGGTTGTGCGAGAAGATGTCGGCACATCGCGATGATCGGCGCGGCATGCGAGAGAAGCAGAATGTTCTTGTGATGGCACATGTCCGGTCGTGTGTCGATCTGGTGGATCAAACGGATGAGAACGTCGGACATTCGGGCATGGATGCCTTCCACGTCTTCTCCCTTGCGAGGTGGGAGCCAGACAGAGTCCCAGGAATGATCAATTTCCACAGTATTCCAGGATGGACTGATCTCGGGTAACATGGCGCGCAATTCGATGGCACTCTTTGGCCGAGGAAACAAGCCAGTTCCTGGGGCAACAGGGGAATACCATTCCGATAATCCTGTATGCGCTTGTCAGAAGTCATAAGGCATCATATGCAAGTGGTCAGACCGTGCTCGATATAGATCGGGAGAGACAAGCGTTCTGCGACGGGTTTGGAAGTCTGAAGGCAACGATCTATTCACAGCACTGGCATTCACAGACCAGATGATAAAAGACACCCGCTTACAGTATGGAGAGCTGAAGATTGCACTTGGCCGTTTGTCTTTTGGGAGCGACTCTAGGTATGATGCCAATTCTACGGCTTGAGCCTGAAACGGGACATGTCAGAATAGCAGCGCGGAAGAATCGACACACATACCTCTCCGTATGCAGCTAGAGGGGGATCCTTGGCAAGACCTGTTGGGGACGTCCTACACCATAGTTTTTATATGACCTGTCGGTTGTAACACCACGATCCTCTCAGACTGACCAGTTAGAGGTCACCCAGTTAGCTCTAAAGCCTGCCATTATAAGCAGCAAGATATTTGCGAGTTGTGACAGGGGGGCGGCAGACTTACCATGCCTGACGATGTAAATTGTCTCTATCATGGGGGATCCTGAAGGAGTGAAATCGTGGATATCGATCCGCGGGTCCAGTAAAAGATGGACGCTGTTAAATGCTGACAGAAAAAATTCGCTGACAGCAGGATTTGAACCTACGCGGGCAATGCCCAAGTGATGATGAGCATTCAAATCACTCGCCTTAACGACTCGGCCATATCAGCTTGCTGTCGAAGAAAAGTTTGGAGGATCATCAGAGGTGGCGTGTGCTTCAAAGAAGGCTCGTCTTGGTCTTGGTCTTCAGCACGCACATCACCACCATCCACTAATTGCTGGCCGTTCCTTTTGTCTTTTTTCTCTACTTATTGGCTGCCTGGGAGCAGCACGGGAGATTCATGGATTCACTCATCCCATTCACAACATCGGGATCCCTGGTAGATTGTGTGGACAGTACGTCTGCCGAGTCAACTCCACACCAGCCAACACCCTGAGCCATCTCTATAATCATTTTGCCCCGTTTATGACACTCTGGGTTAGGAAAGATGCTGGTGGTCCTCAGAGACGGTCGGAAGTTGCATGGTGTATTGCGGTCTTATGATCAATTTGGTGAGTTAGCAACACATGTCTAGTTTTATTGCAGATACTCAGCGTTTGGTACAGCAAACCTTGTACTTGAAGATACCGTCGAACGGATATACCACGGTAACGCATTTGCGGAGCACTGGCATGGCCTTTTCCTTATTCGAGGGGAGAATGTAGTATTATTAGGCGAAATTGTGCGCCTGCCAGTACGCTTGCTGTCGTCCGGTTTACTGATTACTTGGTCTACTTAGGACCTCGATCAAGAGGACGATGTTCCATTACGACAAGTCGATTATCAGTTTCTGGACCCATATCACAAAAGCGACATTGCCAGGAAGAAATCTCGAGAAGACTTCAAGGCAAAGGTTTTGTATGAACAGAAGGGGTTTTGTAAAGAAGGAGGCGAGGGGGATGGGTATTGATGGGAACGTGGCTATTACATTGATCTTCCTTGACAGGTTGACAGGTGTTTTATATGCAAGAGGAGACTAGCACATGGCTACATTAATGTGAAGTATATCACTGCGGAATGTCCAGTGCGAGAACAATAGGGTACAACATTATACGCAACTATGATGACCTTTTCCCCCCCTTTTCTGAAACATTGCCGTACCCGTTGGGCTGAATTTCTGGGTGTGGAGGAGGTTGTAAAGTGCCCGTTGGCTGTGGATATAGTATGTCTTCAATGCATTTGCGTATCTCGCGTTCGCGTGTAGTAAGTTTGAGCAGGATCCCATCCTTTGTCTCTTTGTCAAACGAGACTTCTGCAGCACGGAGTTTCTGCCAGCTTGAAGGCTGTCAAACAGGTGAACGGGGATCATGCGGTGGAGAACTTACCCCGCGTGGCGCTCGCACTTTTTCTTGCCGGTACACCACCACTCACCATGCATGGCAGACACGGTGTCGAGCGGTATGGCATCGTCCCCCGACTCCAATTTGACTCGCTCCTCTTCATAGCTCTCCAACACTTCTGGACCAAAGTCTGCCCATTCCTCCTCACCAAAGCAGAGTCTCTGATCCCATCCACATTCGTCCACGTTGCCTGCTCTCTCGGAAGCAAGTTCGACTACTTTCTCGCGCCAAATCACCATGTCCAAATCACGTTTCATGAGCTCGCGTTCCTTGACAACTTCCTCGAGGCGTACGTTTAGGCGAGCAACCTCCCGCTCGGCTCTTCGCTTCGATGCAGAGTCAAGAGTTTTTGGCTCCGAGTTGTCAACGTCCATTCTAGGGCCTGCGGCGTCCGTTACGGCGCAAACCACCACACCCTCTCGTTTCGCTGCATTCTTGACACTCTCCCATAACAGATCGCGTACGCCGCCCGATTTCTCCCATTGTACAATGCGTGCCTGCATGTATTTTATGCCGCAGTCGTCGGAGCAATATTTCGAGAACACGCCACGCGACGGCTTGTGACATGCTTCGGGCGACGAAGGATTCTGGTGTTGGAGTCCAAAGAGACACCGCCGTTTCCACGTCGTCCGCAAATGTGGATGTCCTGAAATGATACATGTGAGCTCAGCCGACTACTAAGAACATACAGGATCGTGAATACCCACTTTGAATGCACGGGGGACATATAAATTGATCGACAAGATCGATTTCCAGGTCTGGCATATTGACGCACAGTGTATGGAACCATTCGTCGCAACTAAGAATGGTCGCTTCAGTTGTATACGAACGAACTCTTGTGATGCATTCCGATTCTCACCGATCACATGCAATCATCATTCGGTCTTCGTCATACCGTGTCTTGCATACGCAGTAGAGTTTGCCATCCTCTTTATCGCTGGGGTCCGCCTCTGGCTCCGGAACGACATCATCCACAGCGCCTGGGATGACAGAGGTAGAGCGCGACCGAGCATTGTCATTTACCACGACTTTGGGAATAAGAGCTTTAGAAGAGGTATCCACCACATTGGGTTTGGGTTTGGGTTTGGGTGCTGATTTGGTGCGTGGTTTGGGAGGTTGTTTCGGTTTCACGGCAGGCTGAGAGGAAAGCACAGCTTCAGGACCAATAGGTCGGGTAATGAAACGCGATATACGCACCTTTGACGCGGCGTCCTTTTTCTTTCTGCTTCCCGTTGCTGCACCAGTGGGCTTATCTTTTTCAACTTTTTTATTACGTGCCGTCGGAGGGGGCATGGACGCGCGATCTTTCTCCTCGTCTGCCATGAGAGGACCCTTGAGGACAGGGTGGGAAGGCGGTACCAATGGTGGACCATCGGAAGTTTCCCTTAAGCCCTGTTCGACATGCGTGCCGGGTGCTTGACCTACCGTGATCGGTAGAGGTAACGTCGAGTCAACTCGCGTCTTTTGTGTCGAGGGTATGACACGAACAGGACGGTCTTCGACAAGGCTCAAAAGTTCTTCGTCTACATCCATCATGGCTTGCTCAGAAATTGGTTGTTCTCGCTTGGTAGTGTGCTCTGGTTCGGGAGATCGGCGAGACGTTGGTTCTGGCTGGATTGGTGGGGTGATCGGTACGTCCCCGGGAGACGAAATGCGTTCATCTTTGGCGGGCAAGTGTACGGGGAGCGGGTGTTGTGAGGGACTCTGGCTTGTGCTTTGCGAAAGGTTGGCATGCGTTGAGTGCGTTGACGCCCCTGGCTCACAGACTAGCGTAGGTTGAACTAGGTCTGGAGACGGGTGATGGGGGAGTGGATGAGCAATGAGGCTGGCGTCCGCGTCGACGGCTCCCGGAATCAGCTCTACTAGCGCAGTAACGATCGAATCAGAGGACATGAGCGGGGCGCTGGTGCTCGCGTCTACCTGTGTCTCGGTACATTCGGGCCGAAGCGAGGATTGAGTCTCAAAATTCTTGATGTGAAGATCCAGGACGGGAGAAACAGTTGTATGCGGGCTGGAGGGGTTCAGAAGCGAGGATTGCGGTTCAGACCGCATTGGTTGGGAATTGAGTCGGGATCCTTGAACAGGTATATGCAAGCCCGCCAAAGGGACCGAAGGTGGTTGATGAGGTGGCGGCGACTCCTTACAAGTGGATAATGGAGGCGTAGGCACTAATAAACTGGCGGTGAGACAGCATACACAAAAGGTGAAATGAAGATGACAGCACACCATTTCCCACATCTTGCCGCGACATCGTGGGCTGATCGACCTTGGCCGGTCGCTCATCATGCCCGCTTTCACTTGCTCCCGACCATGTGCGTCCTTCCGCGAGGCCAGATACGAAGCGCGCTGGGGAGATGCGAGTTGACGGTTGCTCTTCCCAAACGCGGAGCGGGTGTCGCTCAGGGGGATGTCGGGCAGGAAAGTCGACCTCCTTGGCAGGCATGCCCATGCGGTTGGCATTGTCCATCACGGGGTCGACGAAAGGCAGATGGGGACGTGATTGTGCCCGTTCTCGATGAAACATGGTCTCTTGGGCGAGGGAGGGAGCCTTTACTTGATGTCTATCATCGTCCAGAGAAAAGGGGCGCGCAGGGAGAGGGGATAGTTTTTGGGGTTCGTGCCTTGCATGTTCGGGGTACGACTCGGAGACCAACCGTTCCGCGGACAGGTCACGTCTGGGACTTTGGTAGTTTGAGAAATCGGGTCTCGGGGGGTCATTTGAGAGTACTTGAATACCGCCTGCCATCCTTGGACCATAGCCGTATCGGGGAGACATGGCGTCGGCCTCTGGGGGAACGAGAGAACCAGTTTGGATTGGAGAAGAATGCAGCTGTGAACGGAGGTGCTGGGGAGAAAGACGGTGAGGCGATGGGTGGGAGGGAAAAAATGGGGGTATGTGTTGGAGGGATGGGCCGACGCGGGTGGGATCCATGTGAAGGACGGGTTGGCGTCGCAGGGTCGGGTAAGTGTTGGATGGGCTAGCCGATGGGTGGTGACGGGTACTTGGAGAGGGGGATAACGGAGAGGGGGAACGCGGGGGACATGAATCACGGGGACGCTTGTGGGGTCGTGCATCGTCTCTGTCCGAAACGGCGGAGATCCTGCGGTGTTCTTCGGAAGCGACGTGGACGAGAGCGTCGAGGCCGAGAAAGAGGGGACGGTCGGGTGGGGATCGGTGTGTGGGGGTATTGAGGATGGCGAGGAGAGAGGCGGGGAGGTCGTCGGTGGGGCGGGGGGGCGGGGAGGGGTCGCGGAGGAGAGAGGAAATGTCCATGCGACGGGGGGACATGGTGGGAGAGACAAACAAGGAAATCACACATTAAATATTGAATTGAATTACATGTACGACGAGACATTGCGATGAACATCCATACGAAAAAAAAGACCAACAAAGGGCCCTCGACGGACACACCGCACCCAAGTCCCATCCCTATACAGTCCTTCTCCAGCCGATCAACGGTCTCAATGTCCTCGACCTGCCCCATCCTGTGAAAGGGGGACTGGTCCTCGTCGAGATGCTTTTTGCAGGCTGTCGGGCACGGTGAGCACGGCACGGAGACAAGCGGGGGGACGGGACTGACCTGTGGTGTTGAGGGAGAAGGGGTGTCAGTGGGTCCTGTCTGTTTTGTGGCAAGAACTGTACAGTGTGGCTGATGTGGACCCCGGAGAGTGGTGGCTAATCGACGCGGTGCTCGTCCTGCGCTTCATCATGTCGGTGGCCACTCGAAACCCGTTTGCCCTCCTCGACGGTCCGTCTTCGCTTGTCCTTTTCTTATCCGTACTCATCCTTCACAGAGGACGACGCCAGTTCCCCTCCCCCCCCTCCCTCCGCACCGCCCACCGCTGCACCCCCCCAGCAGCCTCCATCCTCTGCAAAGCGCGGGAGGGGTGGCCCCGCAGCGCGTGGTGGCAGATACTACCAGCGCGGTGGCGCTCGCCAAAACTCTGATCGCGATCCTCCCTCCTCCGAGGATCCCACCTCGGATGCCAAACCGAGACGCTGTCCGTCCATTTCCCTCCTCCTCCTCCTTCTCCTCTCATCCTCCTTTTCTAGTCGATGGTGAGCGCAGAGATGGCCGCGGCAGAGGCCGTGGTGCAAATCGTGGCAGAGGCCGCACCTTTGACAGGCACAGCGCCACCGGAAAGATGTACGTCCCCTTCCATGTTCCCCTTCCATTCTCATTCCCTTTCAGCGACTCTGACAAGAAATTACACAATGGCTGGGGCGGCGACGACGGTAACACTGAACTCAAGGTAGAAGAAGCTGCAACTTTCGACGCCGTAGCAGAGTCCGGCGGATTGAACGACTGGGCTGCTCCCGCAGATAACCCCGCTGGCGATTGGGGTGCCCCTGCAGATACCCCCGCTGGAGACTGGGGTGCTCCTGCAGATACCGCTGCTGGCGACTGGGGTGCTCCTACTCGAGATCCCGCCCCTGAACAAAACGCCGAAAGACCAGACGGTGCTCGCAGAAGAGACCGGGAGCCAGAAGAAGAAGATAACACTCTCACTCTTGACCAGTACATCGCACAGCAAAAGGAAAAGGAGAACGCCCTCCTTCCAAAGCTCGAGACCCGCAGGGCCAACGATGGCGCAGAAGAGGCCATCTGGGACGGCGCAACCCGTCTAGAGAAAGGTGAAGGCGAAACCTACTTCTCTGGAAAGGTAGCCACTCGTCCCCTCCTTGATATTCCACACCTAACACATCTTCCTTAGACAAGGACTGCTCCAAAAGTACGCACCGAAAAGAAAGAAAAGATCTTCCTCGAGATCGATGTCCACTTTGAACGTCCCGCGCGCGGTGGTCGCGGTCGTGGCGGTGACAGAGGCGAGGGCAGAGGCCGTGGCACCCGTGGTCGCGGCGGCAGGGGACGTGGTGCCGCTAATGGCACCGCATCCGCCACCGTCAATGTCGATGACGAGACTGCCTTCCCTTCTCTCTCGTAGGTTGACGCCGCCGACAATCCACAACGAGTGTTCTCTTGTCCTATTCTTCAGTCATTGTGCAGGTTATGGTTTGGTGTAACAAACGACGGTGTTCCTTGCTTTTCTGTTGTATGAAAGTAAAAAAAAACATATCTTCCATGATCGCTCCACACATGTACATCCTGCTGTTTGCCTGTACACAAATATCACATCTCCTTGACATGATTCCATTGAAATTTTTATCCGATGAAAATGCTGCATATCACCATATATAACCAAGTGTATTGTGCGAGTACAACTCAGCCCCATTCTAGTCTTGCAAACTACCCATGGGACGTTTGTGCGAACTTCCTCGGGGCTGACAGGGATTCGCTGACGCTCTACTCACTGGACTGGCCGACATTCAACGGTCTTTTTTTCCCCAGTAGTTGCGCCAACACACGTTGAATAAAATCATGTCCTAGTCACGTCTACCGAGTTGTTCCTGCTCATGATGTTGGTCTCGACTCGTTCCCAAAGTACTCCCATTGACCCGCGGGTGGTTTGTCCTCCAGTGCCTCCCAACTGTGTGCCGATCAGCCCTGTATGTGCCCCAGGAACACAGGTCACCTACGATTTCCACTCCAACATGTTTTGAACCAAGTTCAGCTCGTCCTGTGCAATGTCCAGAGACTCTTCAATCTGACCCTCGTCCAGCTGCTTCTCCACGGCAGCTATGTCTCCATTTGCACCCTGCACGATATTGAGCTTGTGTTTCGTAAGGGCCTCAACGCCCTGCCTGTAGACAGACGTCGAAGGTATCGACGACAGCACCGAAAGTGTAGCTTGGTATGTTTCTGTGAGCTCCGGGAGCGGATTCGGGTTTAGTGCGAGACCTGTGATCCCAGTGGTCTTCTTGATAACTTGGTGGAATACAGGGCGCGTGAGCCTGAACATGGTGGATGTTGCGGAGAGACTTGGAGTGGCTGTAATCCGACCCGACAAAAACTTCCATTCGCATATTCGCCGCCATGGCTGCTCTTGCACTTCACCAAACGCGCTCCTTTTTCTCTGCGTTCCGGCTGCCATGGCTGACGCGCCTCACGTCCGCCCCGGCCTCGCGAGCACCGTTCAACCTCGCGTTGCCCATTCTACATCCCCTCCTTGACCTCCTTCCTGCAATAGTCCTCGCCGTACCCAAAAGCAAAATCTCCCATTCCCGAAAATCGATGCGCAGTGCCAACAAGGGGCTCAAAGACAAACAGAGTATGTCACACTCTGTTCCGACTGCCACTTTTCTTTGACCGTTGTTCCTTGTAGACATTGTCAATTGCCCAGCTTGTGGAGAAGCCAAGCTTGCCCATCGCGCCTGCAGAACCTGTTACGATACCATCGTTGCAAAGTTTAGACAGCAGCCTAAGGAGCTGGCTAGCCGTGCACGCGGCACTTTGTCTAATATCATCAAGACTGCAACCAAGCCCTCATCATAACGTATGTCTCTCAGGACGATCCCGGACAAGACCCCGGTAGAGCTCTATATTCAGTTTCGGAGATGGTCCACTATAAAGCGCATTGAAAGGTGATCCATATGTATGGCTGGACAACAAGTTAGACACCTCGTAACCAGTGATATGCCAATGGAGTAGCGATGTGTGCTTGTGTCCGCGTAACATGAATATTAATCGTGATGCATGATGCAACACTTGTTCATCATGTGCATGACACCCGGGCCAGTTGACCCTTTAAGCAACTTGAAGTCGGATCTTACCACTATTGGCTAGACTCCTCCATGTTTGTGTCTACCCTCCGTTCTAGAGCCTCTGTCCCTGTGCGAACCATGTCCACGCACGCAGTCCAAGGTCTTGCTGCTGTCTTGGAGAAACGTCCGGACGATGTCGTCGTCACATTCGCAAAGCGTACTGCGATGGGCAAGTACCGAAAGGGCCAGCTCAAAGACTCTCCCGTCGATGAGATGATGCAAGCATTATTCAAGGTGCCTCCGGTGACCGATACGCTCACGACAAGATACTTATCGCTTCTGGCAGGCAGCTATCAAAGAGACAAAGCTCGACCCCCGAAAAATAGAGGATATCTGTGTCGGTAGGCAACCTTTTCTTCTCCAAGTTCAGAGATGCGCAATGTAGACTCGTCGTCAGGGACTTGCCATCCGCCTTCTCCTGCCTATGCCTCCCGCGCAGCTGCTTTGGCTGCTGGTATACCCCATGAAGTACCCGTGTCAACAGTAAACAGATTGTGTTCCTCTGGTCTCATGGCCATTAGGAACATTGCCCACGCGATCAAGTCAAAGGAAATATCTCTCGGAGTTGCCGTCGGTGTCGAGAACATGACACTCAAGTGAATGACTCTTCATTCGGTTAATTGTCTTTCGCATAATGAACTACTAGTGCTCGCCCAACACCGACTATTGCCGAGGCAGTTGACAACAACTCGCAAGCACACGACTGTATCCAGGTATGACACTGGACGTTTACCCTTTGCTCATATTGAGGTTGCCCAACTCCAGCCTATGGGTTGGACTGCCGAAATGGTCGCACAGACATACAACGTCTCGCGCGAAAAGCAAGACGAGTATGCGTTGATTTCGCACACCAGAGCCACCCAGGTACCTATCTCGTCCTATTGGAGGAAGTTGATTTTTTTACAGTCGAGCCTGGGTAGGCTCTCACAAGCGGTATATTTGCAGAAGAAATCATTCCAATCGAGATACGCGGATCTGTCATCTCTATGGACGACACTATTCGTCCCGGGGTGACCATGGAATCCCTTGCTGCTCTGAAGCCCGTCTTTCCTGATTGGGGTGAAAATACTACCACAGCAGGTAATGCTAGTGGCATCGGCGACGGGGCTGCGTTGTGCATCCTTACGACCAGGGAAAAGGCACGAGCCGAAGGCATGGAGATCTTGGCGAAATGGGTCGGATGTGCTGTCGTTGGTATGTTGCTTCAGGGTCTAGTATGCTTACCATTGCAACCTGAGCGCTCCCCTAGGTGTCGAACCAAAGTACATGGGTGTTGGCCCCATTGCAGCTATTCCCAAAGTTTTATCCCAATGTGGCCTGTCGAAAGAAGACGTAGACGTCTTCGAGGTGCGAAATCTCCATATCCCACTTTGAGTGGAGCTCACTGCTCGATCTGTGCAGATAAACGAAGCGTTTGCTTCCCAGTTCGCTTACTGTGTGGAAGAGCTTGGAATTCCAATAAGCAAGATCAACCCAAAGTATGATTTTCGTCTCCCTTTGTCAATAAGTATCTAAGTAATCTTCGCAGTGGTGGCGCGATCGCTGTGACACATCCTCTGGGGATGAGTGAGTTCTTCCTAAATTTCCATTCATGTTGCTCAATTCGGGTGTAGCTGGTGTTCGTCAAGTGGTAACTGGACTGGCTGAACTCCGTCGGAGGAACGAGAAAATACTTTGCACAAGCATGTGTGTGGGTAGCGGGATGGGCGCCGCGGGCATTTTCGTCAACGAAGCGCTCCGCTCAGCCAAACTTTGATTACATTCTTGTTCCTGCTATGACACCTGTGATCCTACCCGCCACAGGACATGCTACAATTTCCCCTTGGTGGCCTTGAGTGCTGCGTCGACGATCTCGGTCATTGCGATGACACCTTCCTCCTCCAGTGTGCGCCCCACAAGTTGTAAGCAGACGGGGGCATCCCGGAACACCTCGGGTTCGTCTAACGAGTTGCTTAACAAGGTGCAGCGGATAGTAGAAACGAGGACATACACATCTCGTAAATCGTCTTGTCAAAAGCGTCGATAAAAGTCTCGCGAGGCTGCTTCACGTCAATGGCTGGGTCAACAACGGTTACAGGGAAAATCGACGCAGTGTAGTCGAGTGCATTCCACACTGTGGTATAATTAGCGTATCTGAGGGTCGCATTTATCAGTGAGAGAATAAAACTCCTAGCTAGCACCACCGACCTGTTCTGCCCATGAGGCGGGGCTGCATAAGGGGCAGCAGGGCAGATAATGGCGTCCATTGGCCGCTCCGTTCCCGTGCTCGCCACAGTATTGTTCCAGTGTTCCAAGTACGCGGCGCGTATATCCCTTCTCTCTTTCTGAACTTGCCAAAGCTGGTACGCAGTGAGACCACCTTTCCTAGGACGAAATGATGCGATGGTAGCTTCGTTACCGGTCGGAATCATGGTGGAGATAATTGGCTCTCCACTTGTCGAGGTGGTAACCATGAAATCTTCCGTGGCGCCGGCACTCCATATGTTGTTCTTAAAACGAACAGCGTCTCGGCTCACTTTCGACAGCTGTATCAACATCACATACCGTTACATCACCGAGCCTCTTGTGTTCGATCGGGTGCCATGTAATGACTGTATAATACGTCGGAAGGGTATAATAAAACTGCACGAACATTAGCATACCATTGTGACCAGCCTTTGTGAGCGCTGCTTGGACTTGTTTGAGTGCTCTTGTTATAGGGGGGTGCGGGATGCAAACACCGTCATCCCACATGATCGCGAAGCAAAGTTTGCGACCATTGTCACGATCCTTGAGTTGGTACTCGTCTTCGTCCCATTTCTTGTGAACGGCCAATGGGTCTTTGAGCCAGGGTTTCGCCTTTATGACCGCTTCCATGAACGTCTTCAGTCCCGAGATGCTACTGGTGATAGGGCCAAAGACGGATAACACGGAATCTTGTCCTTCCAGGGAATTTAAAGCACCACCATAAGGAACTCGTCCGTATGAAGGTCTTAGCCCGTACACCCCGCAGAACGCAGAAGGAATCCGCACGGAGCTAGGAGTAGATCAGCTTGCAATTTGACAATTTCTAAGGGGTACACACCCTCCAATGTCGGAGCCGACACCTATGGGGCTTCCTTTCAAGGCAACCAAAGCACCTTCTCCCCCTGAGGATCCCCCTGAGGTCAGTGAACGGTTATGGGGGTTGGTCGTCCTGCCAAAAATGTTATTGAAAGTCTCGGGCCACTATGTCAGAATTTAGATTGAATAAGCATCATGGTTCTAAAGACCGATCAAGTCCAACGTACCATTAATGTTTGCGGTACATTTGTCCTCACGAATGGAACAGCTCCACACGCTTCCAAAATGTCGACAAGGACCGCGTTCTTTTCTGCGTAATTTCCAATCCAGGATACGTAGCCCATCGTTGTCTCTAAGCCCTTGATGCATAACTGGTCCTTCAAGGATATGGGGAGTCCATGAAGTGGGCCGATAACCTTTCCGGTCTTCTTCAACGCGTCGTCTAATTCAGCAGCGCGAGCAAGCGCACGTTCCACGAATATTTCCGTTAAGCAATTCACCTATCTCTCGTCATCCACGGCGACAAAGCACGACCACAAAGAAATTTACTAGTTGTTGTGCGATAATAGCCCGTTTGTAGAATGCGGTTGTGACCTCGACGGCGGACCATTCACCAACCGCAAGCTTTTTCAGTAAAATATCGACGTCCTCGTTCGTGATCGCAAGCTCCTTTGGTGTCAATAGACCGTACGTTTCAGGGAAACCGGTCACATTGAGCGTTGTTTCTGGCGGAGGAGAAATCAACCACTGTTTAGGAATCGCCTCCTGCTGGCGGCGTTTCTTGTCGGCAGCAAGATCAGACCACATTTGAGATGATGTGAGCAGCGATAGGAGTGCTTAATAGGTATCACATCGCTGGAATATATAAAAAATGGGCTCGGAATACTCCAGTTTGGATACACACGTCAAGGAGATAAGAGTATGCAGATAACATCACGCGATCCACAAGTTTAAATAGAACTCGGAGTTCTGCGCATAATTGCAAATTCTGAAGGAGGTGTTAGCCTGCGAAATGGCAAGAAACAATGAGTTAACAAGAATCAGAGAGTCGGTAATGTCAGTGATACAGAGGCCGTAAGGCTGTAGCTCTGCATCAAGTCGACTAAGAGGTGCCAGTGGTGGTTGATTATACAACGCTCATCACGAATGCACGTGTGGCAGAACAATTGAAGAACGATTGGAACTCACATGGCCACAGTCCTGCTGAGAAAAAGCGAACCCTTCGAAAGGTACATATACAAACTATTGAAGCGGCGATTGAAGCGTTGTTCATTTCTTTCCCGCGAATATGGTAACTAAGATACATTCTTACAAGCGTGGAGCTACATACTGTGAACTTGAAGTAATCTGAGTGTTCAAAATGTTGATGCCATGTTTGCAAACTATCTATTCATTTTGTTGCCAGGACGTGTAGCTTCGCCAATGAAACGACTACTGGTACAGCGAAAAATGCATAGCCAACCCAAACCACTGGTACGACATCGATAAGCATCTTGATCTGATAAAAAAAATCGATGACAGCTCACTCGTGAAAGCATTGCTTGTATTCGCGATGAGTTGTGGACCGTTTTCTCCCTGGCCTTGGATGCTCTGGTTGAAATCATTGGCCGCCTTCCCGAAGTACATGCGAATAATGAGGAAAGATGCCAAGCCTAAGACGCAGAAATTTTCAGTATGAACATCAACGCCCGATACTGGACCACATACCGACAAGGAAAGAGGAAATACCAATCCAGGCGGAAGCCCGCTGCACCATTGGTTTTTCCCAAACATTTCCTGCCTTGCCCATTATATGTCGAAATGATATGCCAGTGAACATAATGAAGAAAATAACGGAGAATGCCAGCGATGTTGCAAGAAATGCCGGGGCAACGGTGGGAGGTGCTGCCAATACAGAGCTAGGTGTGTTCGGGGTAAACACCGAGGCATCTATCACGTCAAAACTATATCACATTTACAACAATCAAGGACGAAAAATTACATACTGTAAAGAGGCAAGATTGAAGGCGACGTACAAGTTAGGGTTCCTGAATTGTTCGGCTTGGTACACGACCCTATGGCTAAGTGAGCTCCTAATCATCCATTCAAAGCATCGGGACTTGCCTAGCAATCCTATAAGCATACTGGGCCCATCCACGACTTGATTAGATCCAGGCTGCGTGAGCACCGAGGATGGCGTAACGGTCAAGAGCGACACTTGGCTATGTAGCATGACCACCGGCGCGAGGTACGCGAAAAGTATGAGGAATAAGGAGGCTAACATCAAAACGGGTGTGAGGTACAAAGTAGTGGCTTTCGAGATATCGGCGAGCATTATGGCAGTGAGGCAATCGGCAAGAAGTGAATAAACGAGAGTCCTTGGTTTAACTGCAGGTAAACCAGTACCGCAGGGTCTGAGGAAATAAGATGAGGTGTATAGGATACGGATTGTTCATCGTAAAAGCCACGGCTTTTATTGAGACACTGTAAACGGGTCGCCTGAATTGGGATTTCTTGTCCTAGCGATGTCAATTGTTCTCGGAATAGACAGGTTTGACGCGACTCGCTTCGAGGGTCTGGCCATTGGTCGCATTGAATGAACAAGGAGCTCGTAAACAATTGCGTCTCTAACAGGATCTCAGATTAGTAACTGTTCACACGTCCATGATATCCCCATCACATTCACTGATGCATCCAGGAATATAAGAAGCAGGCTGCCAGTCCAAAGTTTCAAGGCTGCATAATATCGTACAATACGTCAGGTAAAACAAACCAGTCAGTGATGGTAGTACGTATGCAACAGGGTATCCGATGATAGACATTAGACAACATAAAAAAAAAGCAACTTGAAGACAGAAAAATTGACAATACAATAGCAAATTTCCGAGTACAAGCAGGGGCCTGGCGGTCACCATTGAAATAATCTGCGAATGAGAGCAGTGTCTCTTCCCTGTGTAAAGTGATCGTCTCGTGAGATTGAACGAGGCAGGGTTGGTCTGAATGGTTCATCCACAATATCCGAATCTGAAACTGGTGCCATTCTGGAAACCTGCATCTGTAGAGTCACTTAGTTCGAGATCGTCAGACCAAACCGAAGGATGCTAACCTCCTCCGGCATCACATATTCATTGAACACCAGATTCCTAATCTTTGGCCGTTCAGAGAAGTTGTAATCAGAGGTCGTTTGACACTGTAGTTGGCAATGGGTTGTGCTTTGGATAAATCTACCAAACATGTTAAACTTTCCCCAGTGAATTTTGTTGGCCTCGGTGGCGCTGAAATCTGGATTTCCTTCATGAGCACGGATGAGATCCGACATATGTACTTCCCTGTAAAGGCATCTATTTTCAGCAGCCTACAGTGATTGATATAGTCACGCACAAAGCAGGGATGCATGCTCCTTTAGTATTTTTCAGCGCCATCCGATAGGCTTGGTGAGCACCCCTGTGTTGGAGTAGGACATCCCATGACAAAAGATTTTTATAGTGATCTGGCGTTTTGGATTTGAACATCTCCATCGTATCGTCGCCTTGAAAAGTCGAATTGTTTATGCCTGCGACAAAAGCGCGGAGAGCAGAATAATTGTTCAGAGCACGAAGCTTGTGGGCGATATCAACGAATTTCTCAATCTGCTTCGCTCGATTTTTGGGTTTGTCGTGACACAAGATCAGAGAGACAACCCTACGGAAATGTTAGGTGTGGACAACCTACACACATGTGACACTTGCCAGTCCGCAAGATGGTTTGAAATAGCGTTAAACCGCGAGATAGAGTCAGATTCGGGATCTTTGCGACCAGGAATAAGCGTATACCGGAGCCAATGTCTCGGCTTCAAGGCAAGGATGTTAAAAGGTACATAGCGACCTCACAAATTGACATACCTCTATTCCCATAAACAGTTTGGCTTCAACCCGAGTGATCTCTTCAGCGATCTCGGAACAGTCGTAGTTCTGTAACTCCAAAGACTGGCGATACAATTCTTTGAGGAGTTGCTTCGGCGATATCTCCGTGACTTCGGATGGGTGCGAGGAGGTGATGGGCATGATCCATGCCTTTGCACTGAGAGGCAAGCTTTGTTTACGTTCTCTCGAAGTCGACGAAGTCGAATTTTCATGAGAGGGGGCAGAAGACAGGTTAGACGACGCTGAATCCGTGGTGACTGCAAGTGATTCATCTTCACCGTCCGATATAGTGTAGGGATCATCAGCATCATCGAGCACGTGGTCAGCCTTGTGTGCCCAAGCTGAATCAGAATCAACGATGTTTGGAAGGTGTTCCAGGAAAGGAAGAAAGTCGGATCCGTAATGTAATAGATAAGTCTTCCCAATGATGGATTTTACCAAAGCGCTCAAAGCACCTGCTGCACCTGGAGCAGCGAAATCCTGTGGATAAGTATGCATCCAAGTCTCGAGTAGATGACAAATCCTGCAAAGGAGTGATCAGATGTTTGCAGAGAGCTATTGACTCACTCACCTCATCTGAGCATAACTAGCAAACATGGGATCACCTAATGAATTGTCAAGTTGTCGCATGCGTTTCTGCATAGCCAACAAGATGCTTCGAGGGCTAGCAAATCTCCTATAAGTGAGCAGGAAATGTGCAATGAAAGTTGGATCTAATTATCAACGTCAGATGGAATACAATTGTTCATTTTCGGGAGCTGACCATCCCCGCTGACTGCGAGAAAGAGGAGCTTGTCAAGGAGCTCGTCCAGAGCGGCATATTGAACTGATCGACTTTTCAACGATAGTCTCAGTCGAAAGCAAGACACAGAAAGAAAAAAACACCCACGGTTCTTTCTCTTTTGGACGGTCATCATCTTCAAGTCCATTCAGTGCATCACCTTTCACTGGATGTGAAGATGAAACTGAAGGTGACTGTAGGCTGTTGCTCGCCACAAGGCTAGTGACACTACGTGCGTTTGACAGTTTTCGTTCGTTTGAAGCGCGAGACCTTGCTTTCTCGTGCTCCGAAAATAAATCTGATGTTGAGCGGGCACGTGTTGGGGACGTTGCCAGTGGAGGAGGCGATGATGGAAGGGTAGATGTTGGTGAAAGTCGAAATGAGCTGGCCTGCGACATAGTGCGGACAGAAGGTACAGAAGAAGACACAGTAGGCGTTGCCGAGGTCGATCCTCGACTCTCAAAAGGGGATGGAGAAACCAACGTTTCTGGTGATGCAGGATTTCGGAGGTCGGTATCTGATTACGCAACACGGTTAAAGTGGGATATTTGGTATAACGTTCAAACACTCACTTGGTACTCTAAGGATAGACATCAGCAAAAACTTGAACGCCTTTCTCATCTTCCCCACGTCTCCGACATGATTTACTTGCACCAGGCCAACATCATGCTGTTGGAATAAACTCAAGGAAGTTTGAGGATCAACGGCCACTGGGAGATCCGATTTCAGAGCAACCGCAATGACAGAATACTTCATCGGACGTATCAGCCCTTGAAGTGAACGGTGAGTGATTAGAACGGAAAGCCAAAGCATGGCATTTGACGCACGGAGAAAGTTGGAGACAGGCACGAATGACGATACATCTCCGCTGTCATAACATACAAAAATACCATCTACGCGAGGGGGCGAAGTGAGTCTCGTTATGTCTAACTCGTGAATCACAATCGAGACGTTTGGCGGTTCCCTTTGTTTTACCCAGTCGAGTCGCCTGGTGTCTGAAAAACGTTAGGGATAGAGCGACGAGCGAACACATATTGCTTACAGCGGAAAGGTGTAGAGATGGAACTCCCTGACATGCCGAAGAGTGCAGCGAAGTCCTCAACACCATAAACTCTTGCATCTTCTGAGACGAACGTAGACTTTCCACAACCAGGCGTGCCTACAACGGCGATAGAAATCTCCTTGGGGAACGACTGCATTGTCTCAGTTTCACTTGGTAAAAAAAAATCGATTTATCTGGCTCCTCACCATTGGCTGAACCGTATCGCCCAGCAAGCTTCTACCTCCAGAGTTGGCCTGCAAGCCGAGACTACCACTCCTGACACGGCCAGATATAACGTCTGTGAGGGAAGAATGCCTCGGGAATGACTGGAGGGATGTCGTGGAATGCAATCGCCGAGTGTCATCGCGTAGAACGGGCTGGGGGTGTTGGCATGGCATGTTGTTCACTGGGACAGCTGGCAATTGGTTGCGGGCAGGAAGCTTGAGGTCACCGGGACGACGGGATTGTCGGGCCTGCTCCTTGCCTTTTACCGAGCCTCTCCTACTTTTATCGCCCACCTTTTTCAGAGGCTGCCAGGATTCGGATTCAAAGTTTTGCTCCACGGGAGAATCGTGACCGTCGCTCCTAGCACTCATACTTACGCCACGAGTCCGAACGTAGAATGGGGTGGATTCCGCGTCATAACGACGTGCAGAATCGACAGACAACTCTGTCCTGCGAGTTCCAGATGAACCAGCTGGGGCATGAATGGCTCGAGGAGGGCGCGAACTAGATGAGGTAGACGAGTTGTCTCGTTCAAAGTTGATGAAGGAATCGACGGAGACGGACTTGCGGAGGTTTTGTTGTGGGGGGAGATGAGTGGAAGGAGGGAGAGCCGGTGGTGGTGGACGGGTAGCGATTGTGGGGGAGGCGGGTGCGGCGTGGTCGGAATCGTGGTCGCTGTCGTCGTGCATCTTTATGGGTGGGAGAGTCGGGATGGCGGGCAACGAGTGAGGCGTCGAGTTGGCGTTCGGCATGGCAGATTCAGATGGCGATCATCGAGCGGGTTTGTCGTTGGGCGGGCGGGGTAAACAAATCACACTCCCAACTATTTTTAAATTATTTTATTCAGACGCCCAACGTCCATCATGTCCCCCAGAGTGTTGCTCGTCGTCAGTCTCCTCTCATCCACCCTCACCACCCAACTCACCACCCTCCCAATCAGAACGACGATGGCCCTCCAGGCCAAGAGTCGCCTTACATCTTTGGTCTTTATCAGCACCTCACAAACCATCTCAGTGAGCATCCCTTGGGCTGACGATGGCGTCCATGACAACCTCTTATGTCACCGCTGTATAGAATGGAACGTGAGAGTCGTCATACCAAGCTCCCAGAAGTCCTGGATCGGTTAGTGTGACGTACCCGACCTCGCACCATCATCTCGACATCTCGCATACAGGAAAAGCGTACCATATCACTCAAGTCACCCGAGGCAAATATTTTTACCCAAGAGAGCCAGGTCCTGCTGTCCTACCATACCTCTGACTCCCCCACTCATCTCTCCTTAGATGGCATAGAGGGTGAAATATCCGATATCCCCAGACAATTAAAGGAACAAGAGATCGCAGAATGGATTCTGCTGGACGGTGTGCGGTCACCAGTCATTTTGTCCTGTGACTATCAAGCTCACATCCCGGCGTAATCATCATCATCTCAAGACCCCTGCGACCTGTGCAAACGTCGCTCTCCACAATTTATATCCCGGAGAAATCGATCTCGTTGTATGTACATGTCTGCCATTCCTATCATATTTGATTGTCAACTCCATCCAGATTTCAGGACCAAACTTTGGTAGGAATACATCAGGTTGGCTATTGCAATCCTACCAGCAGGAAGCGGTCTCATCATGGTTTACAGCCGCGTTTTCCCTCTCGTCAGGTACTATCGGTGCAGCAATGTCTGCAGCACTTTCTCGCACACGTGCTATTGCGATCTCTTATGGCAGCGTGCTCCATCCCACACCCCTCAAATTGCATGAGCCCGCACATAACCTTTCCGTCCGTATCGTGGAATATTTATGGACAAATTGGGGAAAGGATCCGGATGGAACACGCGACGGCGAGGTTGACTTGTATAATGTGAATCTTCCCATGATCCATCAACTTCTGGACCCTGAAGGCTTACAAGTATACTGGACACGTATGTGGCGTAACTCGTACGGCCGCCTCTTTAAATATGTTCCAATGGTTCACGGATCTCAGCGGGAGCTACTTCCAGATAACTCCGACTCGGACACTTTCAGCGGGCCCATCTCCGCAGGCAGCGCAACTCATGCGGATTCTTACCTGGCGTTCGAATTCGCTCCTGATATCCAGCCTCTCATTAACCCGGATTTGTCCACTGTACCTGTAGGGACAGATGGCTGGGCATTCGGAATGGGCCATGCTAGCGTTACTCCCATGAGAACTGGTTTTGCTGAGGTTGATTTCAAAGACACAGACGACCCACGAAAGCTGGAGTTGTAGGTTGCTCTAGTCTACTGGCTACGGGGTATGATATATGACAGACTACAGTTTATCCAGTGTCATCATGAAATAGTCAATATTTCAGCGTCCGCTTGGGTATGATCGTTCGCACGGACCTAGAGCAAAGATAGCAAGATCTGCATGGTAGCTACAGCTACTGCAATACTCAAAGTTAGAGGAAGATCAACGAAGCATCGTCGCGCTGAATCTGAGGAATTGCCGGACAAAGTCGCCGCCTTGTAAACTTTAAGAGAGTTGATAATCCAGGACGCATTCTACAAGTGGTTTGTAAAGGTCAGGATTTTGAGTACAAGTCGCAATTCTCACCACGAAATTCGACGGGTCCATCAATATCCCGGCACAAGTTCCGGGGCATTCGGAAGTAGAATAGGAATTACCAGCCCAGTCACCTTGTTTAAACGAATCAGCGTAGGATCCTTTTGACATGCTCAGGAGTCTTACCACAGAACGTGATATCTAGATGTAAAGTGAGCATAAAAGGTGTGAACAAGTTTGGAAGACATACCGAAGACAATCGAGTGGTTGGCAAAGTATTCAGAAATGTTGCAATTTGTTGGAGCGAGCGCTGCGACAGGCTCCCCCCAGTTCGACGGGTCTGGTAAACCCTGGGTGATGTCTTGGGGAATAGCAGCGCGATAGAACGACCCTGAGCCAAGGTGAGGCCTCAAAGAGACATACAAACGGTCATAAGCTGACAAACTGCAATCCCAGTTGAATTCCATTTCATCGCAAACACGCCGCCACCTTGCGAATCAAAGTATGGACCATAAGAGGCCCTGCTCCATTCCGTGATCCCGCAACCAGCATTATTATCGATCAGTGCGTTGCACTGTAAATTGTCTACGCCGTTAGTTTGCTGAGTAATGTTAGCGCATCTGACAACCCGCGCCCGCTACGATGACGTACTACGATTGTACCCGTGAAATTAGTCGTGGCCGTCAGATTGCACCCTTGGCGGAGCTTAGCAAAGAACAAACTATTTCCACTGGCCATACCTGGAGCAGTATGCCATGTGACTTGGTTGTGTTCGTTGTCGTGTACACCCTCGATAATGTCTATTTCACCGTTCTTCAGCAGAGTCAAAGGGAACTCTCAAGACAGCTAGCATACGTACCCATGGCCAAGTGCCATCTCCCAAGGTCCTAGTAGCAATACAATGTCAGGAGGGTAGTTAATCAAGAATATTTCATCGAATACCAAAACGCAGGCCATACACCTACGAGACAGGTGGGATAAAGCACACGTGAGCAAGATAAAACCACGGACCACATCCCCAGGGTGCCATATCGAGGTCTAAGATGAAGAGGCCGGTGTTGTAGGTGGCTTGGCTAGATATACGCACGCTAGAATGATCCATTGAGCACGTTTCTCTCAAGTTTTTGTTGGATGATTACCTGCTACGATTGACGCCCTCGGCAAGCCAAGTAGTATTGTCGCCTTTCATAATGACTTTGTTGTTAGATGTTACATACGCTAGGCCATCGGCGAATGCAGTCTCTTGATCGACGAAGCTGAAAGAAGCTTTGTTGGATTTCGGCTCGTGGATATTCGGACTCACGTCACTAGTCCGCTGCAGGGGTCGCGCGTCAGTGACAGTGGATTCACGAAGAAGGCTGCGCACGAACTTGGTAGGATCCGCACCGGTGTAAAAATCAAAGGTACTTTATGCAACTATCAGCCAGAACGCCTCAGTCAGGAAGCATACGTTAACACACTTGAAAAAACTTGAGCCTTCATACGTGTCTTGGATCACCCACAACGTCGTGTTCTCGACGGAAGCGCGCTTTGAGGGACCAATATGTGGTCTATCAACCTTGAATGAATGCCAGTGCGGGAAGAATATATCCATGATTCCCGCATGTGCCAGTGATGCCATCGAGAAGGTATATAATAGTAAAAAAAACGATGGTCTGTTCATGACTTGGGGGTATCCCATTCCGTGGTGGATTCAGAGAATGTTGTTGATGGGCCAGAGGTCTTCCTCTATTATACGAGGGAGATCCGTACGACACCGCAGCGGCGCAGCCAATTGCCGTAACTATTGACGTACACGCGAAGAACACGAGGTTTGCTCCACTTGGAGCCGACTTTTCTCACATGGGACTACATACACAAGTGCAGGTGCAACACATGGTTTTCATCAAGGTTGGAAGAGTATACAACCATACCAAACATGGACGTAGTATGAAATGTAACAAAAAGGGACCAGCGGTGCATGGAATCACCGGTAGCGACGAAGACTGAGGGTGTTGTGCTTCTTCCAAGTTGAACGGGCCAGCGTATGGTTGTGGCGATGACCCTTGCCCAGCCCACGGTTCTGCACGACCAAGGAATGAGTCAACATCTCTCTGAATACATGCCCAAAACGAACCTGTTTTCCGATGCTGGTGAGTCCACGAGCCTCGCGGCGCTTGTGCACTGGCTTCGCGATCCAGTTGATGCGAGGGTCCCGGCGAATCTAAACCTAGTAGTAAGTATGGTAGCGGGAACGTTTACATAGCTCCTTACCGCCTTGTGGCTAGGATCTACAAGAATGACCTCGTAGTATTTGTAAACACCATCTTGATTGATCCAGTACGAATTCAGAACACGCAAGTTGCCACAACGGCGACCAACACGTTCCTCTGCGACACTCCTCAAGCCCCGCTGGAATTTAAGGTGATTGACACCCTGACGAACAGGCTTGCCATAGGTGGCACCTGACGAAGTTTGAGCCACCACAAGTACACGAGGGATCGAGGGACCTTACCCTTCGGCACAGGCTTTTTGCGGTTACCCCGCCTGACACGCACACGGTAGATAACATAACCTTGCTTGGCTTTGTAACCCAAACGGCGTGCTTTGTCTGGACGAGATGGACGGGATGCCCGGTGGATAACGTTCAATTGACGGTACTCCCAGCATCTATATGATGGCGCAGTTAGCAGGGGCCTGGACGAGTGCTTTTCAGTGGAACACACCGAACACGAAGGAGGAATCGCAGCACGTCTGACTGCTTTTTCTTGTATAATTCGCTGATGTACTTGTATGCACCCATCTTGAGGCTGAATGATGAGCACAGTCAGAATACAATACGGGCTCATCCGCGACCATGCAACAACATCCACCCTTCTTCTCTGAGACCCGAGGCCCAGCTCGAAAGAACGGTAGGATTGAAGCATAAACTCGACGGTCAGATGTCTGGAGAGACGTAGAACGCACCTCTTGAGGGGGTTTTGGCGTGATGGAGGGCGGCCACCAGGCTTGGCTGGAAGCTAGATTCGGACACTTCCGGAAATCGCCGGCGTAGCGGGAATTGCCGATTTCTAAATTCGTACAAGGTTAGGAAAGAGTATAGTGTAGATTTCTGCAACAATAAGCAAGCGTTGTATTCCTCGGTTGTCAAGGTCCCCACTACGAGTACTTAAGTGCTCGCGCGATGCAGGTCGTCAACATATTTCTTAACTGCCTTCTACGCGCCCCTGCTCTTTTCTCCGGAAGATATCACCCGTTCTATTCGCACAGTCGGCCTAGGTACTATGGCTTGGTGGGGTATCGATGACCTTCGCGGCTACATGAAAGATGCAGTGCTCCCTGAACTGAAATACGGGGGCGAGGCCCTAGCCCTCCCGCCGTCCGGACACAAAAGTCATCGCAACACGCTTTCCACTCGGTTTCGGAAAGAAAGGCACCTTACCTCAATTCAATGTTTAGACGATACCTTTGACAACCTGGTCAATAATTGTCAGCCTTGCCATGTACTCGATACGCGACGTTCACTGACGTGCATTCATTGTTTTAGGGATCACGGCAAATGTACCGGATACATCACTAGGCTTAAGCTTAAGAGATCAGGATGAACGAACCGGGGAAATTTTGACGGTGCCCTCGGCTCGGAAGTTCAGAATAAGTTCAACCTTACCTGCGCCAGTGACAGAGTTCAATCGGTACGCCGCGATATTCTTACCCCCATACTTGTGGGATGGTTCATTGAAATTGTCGTTCAGACTGTGGGCTTGGATTGATCATTTCCCCCTGAGGACTGTACAACGTATATTACATATTCTTTACCCTCAAACTAAGGACTGGGGCTTCGCATCGGAAACACAACAACACTATGATGATCACCTCTTCAAGGAATTTTACTTTACCCGCACGGAGTGCCCTTCGACCGCAGAGATTGCTTCGAACTCTGTGCTTGTTGCTTGTCAGCCCCCATGGGTGCTTTCTAACGAAGATATGTGGCAATTTACCGAATTGCAATCTGTAAGTCGTGACCAGCATTTCACAGGTACGAAAAACTGATCATCCTAGCTGCCTGCTGGCAACACCCGCTTGCGAGGGAAGGAGCGTCTTTGGTGCAAGGTTCATAATAAACTTTGTTTGTTGATGCAGCTGACCCTCGTTCGTCTTAGCTTTGGGATTTGTGTGTCCGAAAACAGTGTTTCTACTTTATTGTAACATCTTATCAACAGTGGACGTTTGGGGTCTTTTCTGATGGTAATGTGCACACGACATATTTATCTTTACTTCTTTACGAAGATAATGACCAGGATGGACGAATGCCTATATTTCACCGCCGTTCGATGCGAGGTCAAGGCAGCCTACTGTCATGCACGCCATCTTATATTGGCTGACCTCTGCACTTGACATCGACGATGGCTATTCCCCCCCAAGCGTGAGTAGGGCCTGACTTCTCGTGCAAAGTATCATCTTTAATCATACTTCGTAGCTACCCGAACCAGTTGAATACGTGATGGGTCAGTTTGACATACCACCATCTGACACTTGTGGTCCGGATACTATCCAAGAATCCTTGTCAAGCTGGGCAGGACTGAGCGATGGTAAACTTTGGTTCAAACCAAAAGCGTTAAGACTGAGTTTTTGCTAGACGTTTCGCCGTCCGCCCGTGGAGCTCCATTAGGTATATCTGAAAAGGGGGATGATGAAAATCCAACGTCAGAACCATATATCAAGCCAAGGGACCCAGCCGAGACTCGGCAGATGGTCGAACGATGGCGCGCGTCCCTGCCAATTACGCATGGTGATCGAAGAAAGGGAAGAAGAACGAATGTACAATCACATTGCAACCCACTTCCTAGGCCGGACCTTGACCTATTGTCCCCGTTATCAGCCGATCTCTTTAAAGATGCCGCATCCACTACGGCGTCTTCCGAATGCACGGAAGTTGGGAATAACAAGGGTCACTGGCTTGTGAGCATTAAACGAAAATAAACCAATAGTTCCCAAAGACGCTCTAGTACATGATTCCATTGTGTATATGACCTACATCCAACGGGGAGCACCTGAATCCAACTACATGTGCTACGATTCCTGTGTTCCCCTCTCCTCCTTCGAGCGCAACCGCAGCCATGCAGTACCCAAGAATAAAACCCATGCGGTGCAGATAAGCAAGGCTGAAAGCCAGGCGTAGAGGCGACCTCGACGTTTTTCGGACCACCTGCAGACATTATGTGCAGGGTCCCAGGCAATATTGTTATTGTGCGGTAGAAGTGGCGTCTGCTCAACTATTGAAGCCGTGTGATTTGGCATAGGAGCATCAGAGTCGGAGCCGAGGTCAAAAAGCAAATCTTCTGGGTAATAGGGATCTCGGTTTCTTCCCCTTCGACATTTGTCAAGATAACTCAGGCCTTGCAGGCTGACCAGCTGCAAGAAATTGAAAAACAGAAATGCGTAGAGAAGATGCTGGATGCCAAGTGGCTTCGATTCGTGGCCCACAATACCGTGGTCAAGCAAAATTCCAGCAAGTGTTTGAAATATAGTAGACCCAGTGTGCTCCAACTGTCGAACGGGAACAGATGATCATCTGGATATTACGATGCATCGTAGTACTCACAGCTTTGTGTACGCCGAGGGTTGTGGAAACATATTTCATGGGAACGATAGTGGGCACGATGACCACTAACAAGACTTCTGGAGGGTCAGCGCGGCAGAGTGTAGATGTGCATAACTCACGTGGAGAAAATCCTACGCCACCAGCAAAAGAGATGATTCCAGGCAAGGGGCTTCTCGTCCATTGCGGTGGCATCGCCAGCCATGCAAAACAGAACATGGTCAAAACAGAAGAAAGGATAAACATCCGTGTAGTGAACCTCGGGTCATTGATGCGATCTACCAAGTATCCGCACTATGTCATAAGTTTCAGCCGCATTCCCAAGTTGTTGCTGAGTAACTCACGGCAGGATACAAGATCATGCTGCCAGCAAGAAGATATGATGCTTGCATACTGGCGGTCGCTTCGCTTAGATCATATCGTTTCTCAAACACATTACTGACAGAAAAGTGAGCAAGCAGCATCATAAGGAAGAATGTCGTCATACGCGGCTAGATGAGTGAATGGTGACCACAACACTCCGCAAAATATATTCAGGCCGATATATCTTATGGCGAGTCAACACGGGTACGAGGTAGGGAAGGATGGACTCACGCCCAGAACACATCACCGAGTAGTGGAACTTCCTTCAGACTAACATGGCGTTTTCTGGCAACCTTTTCCAGAGCCATCGCTTCAGAGGTACTGTAGACCGCGCGTCGCCGAGCCTCGTGCCTGATCTCGGAAGCTTCGAGAGTTGTTCCAGATCCTCTGATCAACCAGTGGGATGCGAACATGTAGACGAGATTAATGATGAAAGAGAAGCCCGTCAATGCTGCCGAAACATAAAACGGCGCGTGGCGCCCAAAAGCAACAGAGAGTGGATAGGATGTGCGTGCTGATACAAACGACGCGCACTTTCCAGCAACAAGACCGATGGCCATCGATGTGCCTAATCCATGTGAGTGAAAAAATCGCACAATGATGGATTCTTGAACAACTGCAAGTGGACTTAAACCAAGGCCATAGATAAATAAGCCGAGAGTCATCAGACGGACACTTTGCTGCGTCTCGCCAAAGAGAAGTAGCACCTGACCTTTATAATCGTGAGAACATAAGCACAGCTCATGGTATTCCGGAACTTACCGAGGAAAACCACACCGGTCGCAAAAATGCTCGCAAGCGTTGTCCCAAGTTTGCTGGCTAGTATTCCACCAACAAGGGGTGTCCAGGTGCTGTTCAGACTAAAAGCAGATATCAAGAGGCTGAATTCAGTGTTCGAAGTCCCAAGCTCTCGGGACAGCCGGGACTTGAGAGGACCAAGGGTGTATGACGCGCTGCTCAGATGTAAGCTCGAAGTATTAACGGAGGAACGTGATGTACTTACTAATGGCTTCCAATGCTCAAAGAACAAGCACAGAGAAGTGCGAGGGCTCGTATGAAGGTTGCTCTAGCGGGAGATATCACTTGGTCGCTTTGGGGGTATTCATTGGTGAACTGGGTCGCAGTAGTGTGAAGCTGGTCACTAGTCGTGGGGTTGTCTCCAAGGCACGAATCCGCGGTGAATACCCTACTAGTGTCATTCATGCTTGGAAAATAGTGTGAGATCGAGCTCTGAATGTGAGTAGTCATGTCGTGGTCCTTATCAGATAAAATTTGATCACAGCTTTCGTTTCGGTGGGGATGACTAATCCAAATCATAGAGGCGGCCGAAAGTCCGAATCCCACGCCTCTGAGTCGCGGAGTGCTTAGGAACAGCTCTATTCATCACCGGTACAAGTATCTGCCCCATATGACAACCTTCTCTCCACCGACACCTACACATAGAAGCTAGAATGCTGTTGTGACATAGTCCAACCGATAATTAATCCTCACGTCTTTGGTCATACTAGTCTGCGAGATTCACTCACGTAGCTCCGCTTGCTCGTCCGCAACCACATGCACGTTGCTAGTAGCGTCAGGGTACACAGTCCGAATTCCACCCACCCCGCGGCCTCCACAGTAAGCGTTTCTCTGCAACTGGTGACGCTGCTTAGATCTTGGGTTTGAGTGCAGGGCGAGCTTGCGCTCACGAGCCCAGAGGAATCTGATGACCAATTACAGTCGCCTCCTGCTCGTGTACTATGCATCATGCCCGCCGCAACTCCCTGTAGAAGAGCAGCCTGATCAATTCTAGTCAACAAGTCACTATGGGCGCACTTACCCAGAGCACCGTGGTGATAACCAGCCAAATGATGGAGCTTGCTATGCTGGCGAGGAAGTGCACGGCACCGTCCACAATCCAAAGCAAGTAAGCTGTCCCGAACATCGTCGTCCAGACAGCATTGAACTCGAAAAGAATCAATCTACCCTAGGCCGTCAGCGAGCTTTACAACTCTACTCTGAGGCACGCACAACGAATGATAGCGAGCGCTTGGCCAGTTATGATTCTCGTTTCCCGCACTGATCAGGAAGGCCGTGAGCCCAAGTTCGGCCATCGCACAGATGGTAATAAGGACGAAAAGAAATGGGTGGTAATGGGTCTTGATATAAGGCATTCGTCAAAATCTTCCACAAGGGTTGGAACGAGTACAAGTCGATGGCTACGAGAAGACAGGGCGAAAGTGTGAACTCGAGCTCTTGAAGGTCTCCTACATCGTGGGGCGGTCGTGATGTCCATGCGAAAAACACGAGGTAGTCGTCCAAAAACCAGCGTTCTCAGTGCCAGTGCATGACACATGCATGCGCATGATGAACGGAGACCATGTGACTGAGACCTCTTTCACATTCTCGTTGAATCTAGACTAGTCGTCGCAGCATGTGTATTCGGCGTGTCGTGGATCGAATGGTACGCGCCGCCAACTTCAATCGTACTAGTTATCACAATCGAAGGCAGTTCATGATGCCATAATCATTCACTGCCGCAATCATTACATTCCAGTGCAAGTTTCGCAAGGTTGACAGCGCCTTCTAGAGTTTTATTCCCTGCAACTTCAAGATCAGAAAAGAAATATAGCTGAATATGATAACTTGCCTCCTATAAACCCTGAGGCATGCACAAAAATACAATCATCAATTCCAGTTAACTTGGATAAATTGTCATCCCGAAGCCCCCTCCATTCCTCTGGAAGTGCCTTGCGGCTTATAAAACTACCAGGGGAAACGGGGACGGCTTGAACCCGCCAATTCGCACCAGCTTCGTCAGGGTAGATGACATAAAGTGGAAGACCATCGCCGGTAATTCCATGCTCTTCTTCAAGCTGGAAGAGATGTTCCTGTACCATTCATGAAACGAAGATGACTAACCACATGGAGTATGAAGCCTACCTTCCATGGGACAAAGCGTTGAAACAGAAGGATGCGACCATTTGGATCTTCGTTGTTCCGCGCGGAGAGAGCAGAAAGAACTATGTCTCGCGCAGGCAGCCAGGCATCTGCATAATAACTCAGTCTCCCGAGAAATTCTTCACCGGCAAGTCGCGAGGCCTTGGCGAAGCACGACTAGCAATCAAGTAAGAAACAATATCAGATCATGTATCTCCACGCACGTCGATGACTTGGGAACTGATTGGCTCATTCCATGAAGGGTTGAGCCAGTTAACTCTGCTCGATAGATCGGTTTGATTGCTGTATCTTGGCTGTTCCTGAGAGGAATACTGTGAGATGCCATTGTCGATGGCATCTATAGCCTCGATAAACTCCTGCCGCGAACATAAGTCATCGAACGGATGATAGCATGCCAGGATTCACCTTGTACAGTTTCAACCAAAGTACGTGAACTTTGGGATGATTAGTCTCAACACCAACTTGATTAGCGATGATTTCCTGTCCAAAATGTCTCCAACAATGACTTGGTCATGCGGTTTCCACACGAGAGAAGGCCTGGTACATACTTGTAAATGAGACCGGCAGAAGACAACTTGGTCGTAAATCCGTGACCAAATATTTCCTGGAAACCCCGCTGGTGGTGATCAAAGAGTTGCTTGCTTTCGTCATACACCGCACCGACATCAACAACGATGTCGCAAGTATCCAGAACGAGAGGGTCCCTGCTGCGCTTCACATCTACAAAATTGTTGAGAATGCGGAAGCGAAAACTCCTCTTGTATGGGTACCTGCACCATGATATGTTTTCGTGAGGCGCAAGAGAAAAACAGCCAGCGCTTCATCACAATGAAAAGTCCCATCATGTGTTCCTATCGTCTGCAGGTGACTATTGAGGCTGGTATGCTGTGAGAACAGGATAGGACCACACCTTGACATCCATCCGCTGCCTTTTTACAGCCGACTGTGCTTGAGACATGCGTGAATAACCAGATGCGTGAGACTGAGCAAATCGGTGAGAGGCTAAGTGACGCCAGACGGTTCGGGAGGGGACCCATGTAAACATACGTCCAAGCAGAACCGTGACCAACTCAGCAATTCGATCCACGACAAACCACAAGGGGATTTGAATAATCCAAAAAAGAGGTCTACGAGATGTCGTGCTTTACAGTGTATCAACTATTATCCATCGATTTGAACGGTAGTTGCTGCAAGAAAAGTCCACTAAGGTAGGGTAAAGTGTCAATGAGAGGAAGTAGATATGGTGTCAAATAGACATATAAGTGTCTGCAAACCTAGCACAGTCCGAAGGAATCGATGAGGTCCACCACAGGTAGAACCCTGGTCCCATGATGTATACCGCATGCAACATTCAGACACATGACCGAATTGGAATCAAACAAGGACCAACGCTCCTCCGACGGCAAACCCGACAAACCCAACCAGCCCAGCCCTCCGAAGTGCTTCCGCGCCGGCGATGTAGCCTTCCGGTGGGCCATATATGCCACCAGATGCGGATGTCCCAGGACTTGGCGCGCCGCCGTTAGGACCACCACCGTTGGCACCAGCGACAGTGGAAGCAGCGGTAGGGAGGATGGAAGTCGTATTTGCGGTGGTAGTTGCGTTTCCGGCAGAGCTACCTGTGGAGGTTGTGATGTTGCCTGATCCGGTGACGGACCCACTGCCAGAAGCAGACGCTGACTGGCTGGCTGAACTCGGTGCGGAAGTAATGGTGGTCTGCGAGCTGTTACTAGAGAAGAGTTAGGACGTAGGGTCTCGCACACGATCGGACAAGCAGATACTTGCGAAGACTGGGTGAAGAAAAGGAATGTGAGTAAAGGACGGGGGGGAGGAGAAAAGGGAAGGAATACCTGAGCAGCAGAGAGAAGGGGCAGCACCAGACAGGCAAACAAGACCAAGACTCGCATGATGGAATGCGAGGGGGCGTGGAGGTGTGAGGTAGACGTCGTCAAGCGGTCCGCTGTCGAGTGTGGGATTAAAAATGGGGGGGTGTCGGATCAGATCACAGGGGGGTGTCAGCCATGTCATGCAAGGATGACATGTCTGAATCTCTTGCGCTAACCACCACCACCATGTTC
>JBBPRA010000050.1:0-83694 GCA_038092775.1 Boletus rubescentipes
GGAGTGGGTCGACGACGACGGTGCGTGCGGGTGTCGGGTGGGAATAACGCGACTGATCATGACTTGGATACGCCGCACACACAGATTCGGTGTGGGACAAGCCGGCGTTGCAGAGGTACATTTTGTGCGCGGCGCAGCACCCTGCTGCGGGGCTTCGGGACAAGCCGCCCAAGTGTGTCTCTTTTTTCCTTCTCTTGACGCGACGTGGTCCCGCTGACGCGTTGGGTAGGGCTGCAGACGCGTATCACACGTTGTATTGTCTCGCTGGGCTCTCGGCGGCGCAGCATAACGTGAACCCGCTCCCGGCACGACGCGCCCAGGTCGATCAGGCGTGGCGAGGGCGCACTGGTGAGCGTCTCCTTTTCCTGTATGTGATGTCAGAGGTGGTGCTCAACGAGGCTAGATTCAGATGCCCCGGAGGAGCGACTTCGAAGGGCCTCGTTTGCGGACGCGCTTGCGTGGACCGAGGAAGAGGGGGCATCGCATGTCCTCGGGGGCTCGGTGAACCGCGTGGTACGTTGCCTCGACCATCACGTCTTGTCTCGCGCTTTGATCGCCCATGTAGAACGCCACGCATCCCGTGTTCAACTTGACCCTTACCCACACAGAAGGCATCATGTCGCATTTCTACAGACAAACGATTCCGAGACGTACTTCCAACTGACACGAATAACGATACAATGACAGCAAAAAGAGTCGAGCATGTACGATAAAGATGTAAACGCATGTACCAAGTTATAGATACAATCACATCATGCCACGACACACGAATCCTTGGTCCTGGTATCCGCCGTGTCCATCAAGAGCCGATTCCGTATGCGCAAATCCTCGACCTCCTCTTGCAACGCACGCGACCGTGCCTGTTCCTCGCGTCGTAGACGTATCAACGCCGGCAACAACTTTTCGACCGCATGCCACGCCGCACAACGCAGTTGCAGCAAATACATGAGTGCGGCCGGCAAGAACCGGTCGTCGGCGCTCCCAAACTCGGTCCAGGTAATCCCCATGTCTAACCGACACTGCGAGGGGCAGATGCGACTCAAAAAGGTCGCGACCGCGCTCGTATCGCGGACCTGCGAGGTGCCGAGCGCGAGGGTGATGAGTGCGCCAAAGGGCTCGAGAGGGGTCCACGACGGGGGAATCTCGGCCTCGGTGGCGTTAATGTAGAGACCGAGACAGCGTAATCGGGGGCAGTGGCATGCAAAGGGCATGAGTGCGCGGAGATCCAGCGTGAAGGCGTTGTCGTCGATGAAGAGGGGTTCTGCGTTCAACACGAGGTTTTCCAAGTGGGGCCATTTACTGGCCAGATCCTCAAGGTCGTCGAGCGTGATCTTGAGGGGGTATTTGTGGACTAGTTCAAAGGAGAGCAGATTTGGAAAGGTGAGAATGGGTTTGATAGTGGCGTAGGAGAGTTGTTGGTCTGCGGGGAGATCCGAGGGAAGCACTTTATGGTAGAGCTGAAGGTTCAGCTTTGATAAGAGTGGACATTCCTGGGAGATGGTGGTGAGGAAGGTGTTTACTTCGGTCGGCGTGTGGTCCGTGTACGAGTTGACAAACAAGGTAGTGAGGTGGGTGGGCGCGAAACTGGAGTGGAAGAAATAGTCGAGGTCGTCGATTCTGGCGGACAGGTTGAGTTCGCGTAGACACGGAAATGCACCCTCCTTGAGGGAGGGGCAAAAGGATGCCACATTGACTGGTTTACCGTAGCCGAGCTTGATGTCCTGACTGAAATCCACGACAGCAATGTTCTTGGCTCGGGAGAGTTGTTCGATGACTGCAGATGTATAGTGGAATTCTGGGAGCACAATCTTCTTGAGCTCTGGCAAGTGTTGTAGAAGAATGCGGAGCTCGGCATCGATAGGTTCACCGGGAAAGTGGACGAAAAGGGAGAGGGTATGGAGGAGAGGTGCACGTGCACATAGATCGGTGTAAAAGTCGGGCCTGGGATCCAGTTGCGAAGGTGCAGCTACGGAGAGGTGCCTGAGCCGACGATGAAGGAACAACTTGCATCGTTCCATGAGGGCGGTGCTGGTATATATCCATTCCAAGCTGTGCATGTTGGGTAAGATCTCCAAGGACGTTCGGGTTCTGGCCACATCGTCCAACAAGGGGCATATTTCGATATCGTACTTTGTCGGTCGGAATTTGAGAGACCGAACGCGCGAGGCATACTTTTCGAATCTGGACCAGTCGTTTGCTTCTGGGAGTGACTCAAAGACCTGACGAGAAGATGAGTGAGAACAAGACGAGGTAGATGGAGACTGCGTACGTATTCAAAGGTTTCCTCGTGCAGAGATATCGGTTTTAGTAGACGAAAGAGGCGTATGATGTCGTCGACCTCTTTCCAAACGACGTCGAGGGCGATCTCGGACCATCGCTTGCAGACACACGCGTTGGTGACGTTTGTTTCCCTGTCCAAGAAATTAAAAACGATATCAAGGAGTTCGGGTATGAGCAGGATGTGGTGCGACCTCATGACGGGTCGGGTTCAAGTTGGTTGACCGTGGGATTCTCACTACTACAACGGATGCCACCACTTTGACTCTTAGCGTACTGGGGCGGCCGAGCTAACCTGATTCATTATGACGTTGTCCATCATGATGATAATGGCGACGCATCAAGCTCCCATGCCAACGCAATGGCGTCCGGGCATTCCAACCGGTAAAATTTAAAAGACGACTTTGGCGACTCTACCATCGGCAAGTGGGGGGCCGCACGACCGACTACCAGCGGGGTTTTAGCATTCAGTATTATGAGTCGTGCTGCAAGACACTTGTTGGGAGCGGTCGGATGGTCACCCCAAGATTGCGCGCTTCGAAGTTGTTGGACAGCTGTCTGTTTCACCTCGACTCGGAGTGATATCCACTCACTCCCCGCTGGGCAGTGCATGCAGGTGGCAGCTAATATTAATATCTCCTGGCAACATGCCAGTCTTATCTTTCAATCCCCGTCGGCGCCTCTCCGGAATTGACGACAAGACTTGCACGCCTAATCGGTAAAAGACTTAGCGTCACACTTTTGAACCATTCCACGTCAAGGCGCACCCAGTATGTAGAGGTGCTTGGTAGGCTGCGAGGTATTATTACCGAATGATTGCCTTCCAGCCATCATTGTAGATCTGCTTCCTCTGCCCTGCTTCCCTGATCGCTTTCAGGCTTCATACCGTGGCTAAATCTTTCTCACAATGGGCACTCGTTCCTGAGGTCCAGATTGGGCTCGCATGCCGCTTCACCGTCAAGGCATTTTTGTGCACGCGCAAGGTACAGCGTTGCACATGCACCACGAGGTCTCACGAGGTCCAGCTACAGATAGCTAGGCACGCTCTGAAATAGTTTATGCCCATCACTTAAAAGCGACCGACTCCCCACCTTTCCCACTCGTCCAATCGACTCGCCATGTCCCTCCCTCCTGCGGCCGTCGAAGCTCACGATCCTCGCGTGCACATTCAAGAGGATGACGATGTCGCCCCTCCCGAACATTTTGCTCTCGTAGACGGATTGACGCCGAACTTTGAGACGTATCTCTTTTACGCCCGGGAACAGCGAGACAAGGAGGCTGCCGAAGCACTCAAAGAAGGACAGCGTCCCCCGACTGGCTGGATGAGCGAATTGTTTGGTCTCAACCGACTCGCTCCCGACCAAGCCTCCGTTGCATCTACCGATGAGAAGAAGGGTACAGCCGACGAGGCCGCCATTCTTAGTATCACTCCCTCCGAGTATCGTGCGGCTTCCAGCTCACTCAGGACGGCTACTTGGGGTACCATATTCTACCTCATCACCACTGGTACGAGAGCATCGTTCAGACAATGTGTTCTCTTCTGATGAACGAGTTAGATATCCTTGGTCCATCCTCGGCGCCTTATGCATTTACACAAGTGGGATATGGCCCCGGTGTTGCTTGTTTCGTTGTTTTCGGTATTATGGCGGCCTACAGCGGGTTTCTCCTCTGGCACATGTTCTTGAAACTGGATTCCGAACGGTTCCCACTCAAAACCTTTGGGGACCTCGGTCACCGTATCTACGGGAATTGGTTCCGGATAGGTATGCCTCTCATTTACTTGACGAGCATATCACATTGAGGACTTCGCAGTGTGCAATATTTTGCAGAGTTTGCAGCTCATCTTTAATGTCGGCATCATTATCCTTGGCAACGGCCAGGGTCTTTCGCAGATGTCAAATTTCAAGGTATGCATCTTCACTGTCACAAGGTTACATATTCCTCACGAAAACAGCTTTGCTTCAGTGTTTGTAATATCGTCTGGACGCTCGCTGGTCGGTCATGTCTGTAGCTTTCGAGCAAGGATCAACTCACACGCTTCCGTAGGTATGATTCTGGGTCAGATCAGAACGTTGCAAAAGTTTGGTTGGGTTGCAAACATCTCTATTTGGCTCAACGTTATCACTTTGATCGTGACGATGGGTGCTGTTGCCCACACCGCCCCCAACTATGGGGCGGCGAATTCTGCCTATAATGTCCCGCAAGGGGCAGTGCAAACCCTGGCCATCGTTGAACAGCCTTTTGAACCCCAACTTAACGGCATCATGCAGATTGTATTCTCCTATGGTGGCGCGTAAGTCCACCTTTAGACTGTCTCGAGTGCGGACTCATCGAAACCTTATCTTAGAATGATCTTTATCGAATTCATGGCTGAGATGCGTCGACCCATGGACTTTTGGAAGGCCATGGCTTGCGCGCAGGTGTTCATCACCATCGTATACATGTTCTTTGGGCTGTTCGTCTACTCTTACCAGGGCCAATTTGTCATAAACGTGAGCACGTTTCCTGCGCGACCCCCTGACAAATGATTGACCTGTAATTTCTACTCAGCCTGCCAACCAAGGCATCTCTCTTTACAGCTTGCAGACGGCGACCAATGCCATCTCTCTTACTGCAGGTCTTATTGCTGCTGCGTTGTATGGGAACATTGGCATCAAAGTCATTTATCAAAACATCCTGGTGGAGCTATTCCATGCGCCGCCTTTGACGGCCAAGGCTGGAAAATACCTCTTTTCCGTCTCGGTGATCGTGTACTGGTCGTTCGCGTTCATCATCGGTTCTGCTGTCCCCCAGTTCACCAATATCTCCTCTCTCGTTGCTGCCGTCTGCATCTTCCGTACGATTTTCCTTGCGGGCGTCTGAACCGCGCTGACGTATTTTTTGCAGAATTCTCCTACACCTTCCCACCATTTATGGTTCTCGGCTATGTCATGCAAATCGATGCCATGGCGGAGGACCGTCCATTCGATATCAACAATCCACGTGCCTCTAGGATTGATACCTGGGGCCACATTTCCCGATGGGCACGCGGCTGTACGTCCTCATACTCGCCGAAGACCATGCACTGACTCTCGTGTTCTCATAGACAAGAAACGTTTCTTGTTCAACACGTGGAATCTGATCATCTCGCTCGCGTGTCTTGCGGCCGCCGTGCTGGCGACGTACGCGGCTGTCAAGTCGATTGTCCTTGATTTCCAGACGGGTACCTCTGGGACGTCGTTCAGCTGCCGTTCGCCTCTCCAGCCTTCTTAAGTCAACCCGGACCTTGGCCTGTCCCGCCATGTCAGGCATCAGGCATCGGAGGTATATACCTGAGGATAATAATAGTGTGTTGATGGACGCCATGTGGCGTATAAGCGTCGATGGTGTTTTTTTAAATAAGATATGTGGATATGTGTAATGAGCAGAAGTGTTTTGATTGGAAAGACGCGCTTTAGCAATAGCATTGATGCATCTCGAGGCTTGGTCGCGGTACCGAGGCACAGCCATACAGTGGCAGCGTATAGCAGGTATGTGGTGCTACTCATCCTGAATCCACTAGAATCAGGCTCGACGTGCCAACTCAAAGTGTGCGGAACGAATGACGTGGCATTCTACCCAAGGTCTCCCAACTCAGTGACATGTGTCGTTATCGCTCAAGTGACCACCGAGCTCGATGGCAGGCCCCGTCGTCCACGGAAACGTATGTCTCCACCGGTCGCTTCTGGATACCATCGTGATTCTGCATCTGTCACGGTCTTTTTGGTCCCTCTGCTTATCAGCCAATACGTCCTCGAAGATTTCAGATCTCTACGTCGCCTAGCACCACGTCGCGTGCACCCGATGGACGGTAGGTTCGGGTGTTGAGTGAGGCTCATATCATCTGAATCTCAAACACCTTTGACACTGGGTTTGAGCCCACTGAAACTGTGCCCAGCGGGCTACCCTGTTTCTTGCTGGCGGTCAGAGGCTCGGCGAGGGGTGCCCGACAACTCGTATCAAACCAAACGACGAGACAATTGGACTGGTCATGACATATGGAGGAGTCATTGGCACGATCGCGTGATGCATTTCCTTTCCGGTAGAGATGAGTCTCGGTGTCAGCGTGATCCGACGGATCGAGTGGGACACCGGCATTTCGGACCGATCGTACCAGGGAGGAGAGCTTTACTGCTAACAGTCATGTTGGTAAAGCATACTGGCATGTTTCTGAGGACCAACAATTGGTCGAGGGTAAAGACAAGACAAATGAGAGCACACGGGTCAAGTAAAGCACGTCAGTGAATCCCAGAGACTTGGTTGCATGGACAATCCGAGTGGGTTCCAGCAGTACGTCTGCCAGTGGTAGTGAGAGGAGCAGTTACAACGGTTCGCCCAAACAAGTTGCAACGGTCAAGTCTCGTTCTGCGTGATACGCGCGCTCGTGTGGCATCATCGGACGTGTGTGCGGTTGGGCGAAACCCGCAGGGTTTCCGACTCGAAGCCAGGCGCTATCCTGGATGGGTGAGCTGAGCTGTGAGCGGGCTGGGCCCTCGCGGTCACCTCGACGAGGGAACGAACAGGTGTTTGGACGACGAGCGGTGAGTGAGGTCAATGGCCTGTGGCCATTGTCTCTGCGAGAGGGAGTGGTGGGTGGATGACGAAAGAAAACAAAGCCTGCGAGCGGGGCTCTGCTCCGAGTCGAGCTGAACGAAGTGGCCGGAAGTAGCTTTCGCGCAGACCTCATCCACCATCTAGCAGCTTAGAGTATGTTGATTCTGGCCGCCAACAGCGTGATTGGGGGCCATGCCCCGTCCTTTTCTCTGCAGGGACCATAGCCAAAGAAACACATGCAAGAATGACTCGTGACCATACCCGATCCATGTGTGAAGCACAAAGTCACGGAAGAACCGCGTAATGACAACGACTTGTACTACCCCAACGCACTTCGCCGCCGTTCCGATGAACATCCGAGCGTAAAGCGACAACGGCATCCAAAATCGGTTTGTTGGGCTCAATATAAGCAACGTGGATGAAAAATTTGAACACAACACATGTCCGAGAAGTGGACGTGGCTCCGAAACACTTGGTGCAATCAGCGCCAGCGGTTCATAGTAGATGCTTTCGTGCATCCTTTTTCCGGTTGGAAGCAGGTTAGTCACCATCTTTCTGGTGAAAAGGGAGAGTCCGTATGCTTACCTTGACAACGAAATGGGCTACCATTACGATGTCTGTTTCTTCGCCAAGTGTCACTGGAGCTGCCTCTGGATGTCTCCCGGGTGCATGGGTTCAAGATTGACCGGCACCAATCAAGTGCAAGGTCGATCGGAGCAGAATTTGGACCTACAGGATCCCAGAATAATCTCGACGTGCACATGACAGTGGCTTGAAACAGACACTTTCACAATATCTCGCACGCAATCCCCATGGAGGTACAAATTATTTGCGAGGAGCATGTGAGACAAGGCGGAGAACAGCCTGAGCCCACACCTAAATACAGGACTGTACCAGCACAGCTTGCGGGATAGATTGACGGGAGACAAACATGCCCATGCAAGCGCGGGCGAAGACGGAAAAAAGAGTCGGAGAGTTGATGGTTTCGTACGGGTAACCGGTGGCGTGGAAAGTCAGCACCGCGCAGACTTTAGGGTGTACTCCGACCCATCGTGAAGACGGTGTGTTGAGAAAACTGTTGTAGTTGGGAACATCTCATGTTACTACATTCAAAAAACCTAACCAAACTCACTAGTAAGGAGACTATCGGGTCAGTAGTCTTGGCGGTGGGAGAAGCCTTGTTGATGGTATCCGATCGTAGTTGAAGAGTGAAACTTGGAAGCTTGGTATCTTTGGTAGTGGGGTGCGTCGCCCAGTATTCACTGTCTTGCGTTTACGTGCGATACATGGAAAGAAGGGTCAGTGTCACATGTCACAAGCAACTGGTGTCAATGTGATGATATTGTCCTAGTCTCTCCATGCCAGACCTAATACCCGAGATCAGAAGATGCTCATTCCGAGCGTATGAAGACATCGTCCGATAATACCCCAGATCCAACGCCACGTCTGTGATAGACTGTATTAGTAGTGTCAGGCTCTGTATCAGGCAAGTCAACAAGCTTGGTTGACTTGAAACGAGAAGCATGGAGTCAGACCCCGAGTTCAAGAACAAGTGCCTGTCGAGAAAATGTAGGTTAGTGATGTAAAGAATTCTCGCTCAACATACAGAGTGTGTGCACTGCAATCCATCGAGTCGAACTCATCCGAGTCACTATATGCCCAAGCCCAGGACATCCCACATAACACGCCGCGCCTCGCACGCATCCCTAGATGACTAGGAGAAATAACGACCGCAATCGCCTACAGTGTACGGTTATGTCCGACCTCATATTGGCTGTAACTCGGAGGTAAATGGACGAGTGACATCCGATCAGCTCCACTGGCACTCACCAATGTAAGGTTTCGAGAAATTAGATAGGACAAACGAAGAGCTAAACGCCCAACCGGGCATTACTCGCCAGCCTGGCAACCCGATGCAACGTACCTACTGCGGTTCACCGGCCCTGGCACAGTTACGTCCAGTACCGGTCGCGAGTGTATGGTTCTTCATTTCCCGGGTTTTTTTGGAAGAGAATTGCACGCTGCAGTATTTGTACGCTTCTGTTCAACAAGGCCCTTTTACGATCTTCACTGTTTTGCCGACCGGAATTATCCTTTGAACCTCGCATGAGTAAATTTGAAACTCTTGGCAGGGAGCACGAGTCATACAAAACACCATAGGGTGCTTACGGGATCTCCTATGATTCGTGCGTGAATCCAGCTTGAGAATTTCTAGCACAACGGTCCCTGTTTCGAGAGGTTGATTGTAATGTTTTTGGTAATCGGAAAGTGTGATCTTGGCTAGGAAGTGCCAATCGGTTATTGACGTCATCATACGTGTCACTTCCTTGGCACACGATCCCGACTGCTAGCTAGACTATCCAAAATTCGCATCATTCTCCATACTAGTGATCCTCGGAGTGTTCGAGGCAGCAACGAGGGGGTGCCCACCAGTTCGTCTCGGATAGACATACTGTGAGACCAGTGAACCGTCTGGATGCTTTTTATCATCTATCGATCGATCGGAAACGCAGGTCATAATGCACTCTAGTTGGCAATATTTCCTTCCATAGGATCATTCGGAGCGGGAGAAATTGTTTCGATATTACCGCCAAGATGCTAAAATCTGACATATAATATTGAACCAGGGATGAGACGTCCAATAGTGGATAGGCCGGGATAAGTCAATGGATGAAGATGCGGGCTAGGTTAGAGTTGCCAAGCGGGAAAGAGACGACCAAACGCTACCTCGGCATCTCCCGGATCAGTGCCATTGGCAGCAGTACTTGGCATTATCGGCGGGCCTTCTATTACTACTCTAGACTTAGACCACTACCCACCTCGCTCGCTTCACCTTGTATTCAGCGTCGGACGGGCTCGTGGTTCGAATGATGACAATAAGATAATAATCAATTCCACAACACGTAGTAGGGCAAGACAACGATCAGTACACTAGAGTATATATACACGGTGACCTGTCTCATAAAAATATCGGGGAGAAGAAGAGGACATAGTCATAATCTATTCGAATGGTGTGTTGTGCCGTTGGGGCACCTCGATATATAGCAAAGTGGAAAAACGAGACCGCTGTGATGTGTGTATACCTTAAATGATGAGCAGAAGACCCTTGTTTTTAGAATACCCCTCGACACCTCTCTGCGATAAACGATGAACAGATTTTAGAGACCACGTGCCTCGAGACGGTTACGGAAGATCTTTTGGAAGCCAGGGACGTGGTCAAAGTCCATGAGCGTGTAGTGCTGTCCGGGAACGTCGGTATACGTGGGCTCGCTACGGCTGAAACCTGCCCAAGGCTTGAGCTGGTTGTTAAGCCAGTCCTCCTTGCTACCACGGAGCGGGATAGCGTAAAGGACATCGAGAGACGCTGAAATCAGGTATGTCAGCAAATGAGGGGGGAATACAGAAAGGCTGTCGACTTACAGACTGAGCTACTAGGTTCATATGTCTTACCACACTCGATTAGCGAGCCGGCGATGTCGACCCAGTGGTCGAGCCCCTCGGGTGTCAGTTGGAGTTCCAGCAGACGCTCTGGAGGAGACAGCTTCCAGACGGCGTCGAGCTGTTCCTTGCGTGTGAGGGGTCTTAATGCGGGGGCGAGCTCGTTGGCATCCTGCTTGCTCACGAGACCAAGGAAGTACGCGAGATTGAGCATACCACCCGTCCAGTCGATCTCGTGCATACGCTCGGCGATGTGAGGAGGAATGTTGATAAGACCGGTGAACTTGACTTCATCGCCCATGGCCTCAAGGCGCTTGGCAACCTCGAAGGCAACGACACCGCCATATGAGTAACCGGCGATGGCATAAGGACCATGAGGCTGCGTCCGCTTGACGGCTGCAGCATAGGAAGACACCATCTCATCCATGGAGCCGAAGAATGGGTGCCCGGGTTCGAAACCCCGAGCGCGGAACGCGTAGAAGGGGCGCTCGTTCTGGAAATACTTGGCGAGGTTGACGAAAATGAGGACTTCGCCGACACCGGGGTGTACCATAAAGATGGGGGTCTTGTTACCAGTAAGGTTGAGGGGAACGATTGGATCGTACTCCTCGGTGCTCGCGTCCTTGGAAATCAAGGAGTCGACGTATTTCGCTAAGCTGGAAACAACGGGGTGCTTGAGGATCTGGATGGTGGGTATCTCTGGCAAGTCGAACGCTGCCTCTCCCTCGCGCTTGAGCCTGATGACATCGATAGAGGTACCACCGAGCTCGAAGAAGTTCTCGCTAGCAGATATATCGCTCGCGTTCAAATTGAAGATGTCAGCGTAGATGCGAGCCAACGTCTTCTCCGTCTCAGTGGATGGCGTAATGAAACTGGCACCGCGAGCGATGCTCAGCAACTCCTCTGCGCGGGTGATATGCTTGGCAAGTCCACCTTGCTTGAACTGGTTGAGGAGACGGGCCCTAGAGAGCTTTCCGAGGGTAGTCTTCTCCATTTTATCAGATGGGATGGGGACGATAAGCTGGGGTGGGAGAGTGATCATCTTCACAGAGACGTCGCGGAGAGCGCGGTGCGTGGCAAAGAGCTTGGCGGGAGCATCCTCGCCGTTGAGGTCGAATGTCGGCGAGTAGAAAACAACGAAACCTTCGGTCTCCTGGCCGGGAGCACGGTAGGGTGTTGCAGCAAGGAAAGAGTGAGTGACGCCCTCGACGTTCTGGAGGTGGGTTTCGAGTTCCGGGATACCGTACGATACACCGTGGACGATGACAGTGTCCTTGATACGCCCGCTCAGTCTCATCTTGCCATTTTGGATGATTCCTACATCGCCAGTGCGGTACCAACCACCCTCAACAAAGCTGGAAGACGTTGCTTCGGGGTTGTTGTAGTACCGAACAAAGACCATTGGTCCACGGACTTGGAGCTCCCCGCTCTGACCACCAGGGCGGGGAGTTGCACCGTCTTCCGGATTCACGATGCGCATCTCACAGCCAGGAATGGGTGTGCCAAGTTCCAAGAACTCGTGTGCGGGAGGCGTGGTCAATACGTTGACAGGGTCGTAGATGCATCCAGCACTGAAAAAATCTACTTAGATTACAGGCATCATGATGCAAACCAAAAACTTACCAGGTCTCTGTCATACCGAATCCAGCAGAAATAACAAACGAGGCATCGCCATTTTTCGCGAGGTTCTTCAGGGTTCTGCTGAAAGCGACAGCAGTGCTGCTAACAACTGCTTCACCGCCACTGTTGACGCGTCTGAGGGAAGCGAGGTTAAATGTGCCAAAGAGGTCGTTACGTTTCTCGAGGTCGCGGGTAAGCTTGGCGAGCAAGAAGTTGGGTGCGAACGCGACTTCGATCGACTAAGTGGGGATCAAACGAGTCAGAAGTGTGAAGCCTTGAATAACATTAATTACGAACCTTCTCTTCGATCAAGCGAAGGTATCGCAGGGGATCGGAGAGGATGGCGGACGCGTGGACGTGCAACTGCGAAGCACCAAATAGAAGCGGTGTGATATGCATTTCGAGGGATCCAGCGACATGGTCGAATCCGACCCCTAATTCTATGTTAGCACACACCATGCGTCAAGCAAGCATGAAACTTACAGTTCATGATCTTGGATCGTGAAGTAAGGCCATAGCTTTGGCCCTTGGCACGGCATGCAGCGATAATGGTGCGATGTGTGTGCACGACGGCCTTGGAGAAACCAGTCGACCCAGAAGTCAGGAAAAGGATGGCTTCGTCGTCAGGCTTGGGTTGGTGGATAACAAAGTCCGTGCCCAAGTTCTCTGCCGAAGCCTTGAGCTCGGAGAGCAAGTGGATGTCAAGACCGGAGATTGACTGCAGCTGATCAGCACCGCTCTCGTTCGTCAACCACGTTGCCGAAGAGAAAAGGTTCTTAATGTGAGCGACGTGACCCTCCTTGTGAGCCTGCTGAGCACTCAAGGCGGGCTGCAAGCAAGGCACGCAACCAGCCAGTATACAGGCCCAAACAGCAGCCATGTTGTCCTCGTGCTCAGTGAGGTAAACAACAACAACTGAGCCAGCGGGCTTGCCCCAGGCGCGGATAGCCTTTGCTAGCGAAAGGGCCTGTTGACTGAACTCGACAAACGTCTTGGTTTGAATGGAAGAGTCATGAGCGGAGGATGTGATAAAGCCGAGCTCGTGATTGGGATATTGAAGGACGGCCCGAGAAAGTGCATCAAGCAGAGTCTCTGGGACTGCTGGGTTTAAAAGGGAAGCCTTCAAATCAATGGCGTTGACAGGGGCGATGTAGGAAGAAACAGCGACGGGAGCCATGGGTAGCAATGGACGTATAGATGGAGGAGCTGAGTAAATGGAACTGGATGTCTAGGAGAGAGAGCTTGGGTGATGTGTATCGACTCTGCTCTAACCCTCATCTTTTATACGTTGCGGGAGATAGATCACCTTTGCGATGCAAATCGCTGAATGCACATGGCTGTGTGGAGGACTGACTAGATACCGTTGGAGATCAGTGAGCAAACGGTATGTTACGTCTCAGGATATCAAGGTCCGCTTACTCTCCGTAGTTCGCGTGCAGCGCCGATCGAAGATTGGGCTGTCAGCCGTGCATAGTACCCGGGATACCGCTTGAGTTGGGCGCTGCTTGGCGACGGTCGATGATAAGGCGTCCTAGTGGGGGAAGAAGGGCGCGTTGATCCGCCTAAAGCGTAGCATCGAGGCACTAACCTGCAATGGTTGAAATGAACTCGGCGTTTTTGAATGGCGAAATTTGTTAGCCGGTTCGATTGAGCAACTGAACCAGCTCAGGCACTGGAGCCTCGGCCTCTGTATAACTCAGGGTAACCCGGTTTACTTACTACCATACGATGGGACGCCGACATTGGTAAGCGCCAAGTCACCGCCCAGCATTTGTTCTCTGGTCATAGGATTCAGAACAGACCTTGGCATATGTACACGCCGTCAACAAGAGCAAAATTTCAAGTTGTTAGCAATCCAACCGCTATGAAACACAGACGACTGGCACAAGTATTTATTGCTACCGTTTAACCCTACTCCAGCTAGCTATCCAGTTGCGCCTCCATGGAGATTGCATGCAGAATGTTTTTCAGGTGTCAGTTTCATGTCGATTGCTTGGCCGACCAATGAATCATTATGATAGTGTTGCCGAGCCAGAGATTACTACACGCGACTCGGCCAGATGTTGTGCTCCGTTTTGATCTCGACCTTGACGGTAATGTACTCTCATGCCAAGTACACAGCGAGTCCCAAAGGTTTCAACCTATTCACCGCGGGACTCCTCAGCCCTCGGGTACGTTCGCATGGTCCCTTGTTGAAGGACTGTTTCTCCGGCGATGTTGCACTATGTTCCTCGCACAACGTGCAGAGGACAAACACGGCAGACTACTTCGATTAGCGCCCAACATTGACACAAGCCTTTTCAACATTCCAAGTGCAAGGTTACACCGAGGGAACATCCACTGCACCGTACCCTCTCTCCGAGTCTATCCAGACTCGGACGGCCCATCGAAATCTCTATAACCCTACCCTCAGGGGGATTACTGATCGTCCGTCCGCTTCGCAAGTTCAAGCGAGCCAAACCGGCGATACGAACTACAATGTGTTTCCACACAGGTTCGACTATGTCATGGATGGTGTGCACACACAGCCTTGTAGCAGTTGCAGATACTCACAATATCCGCAGATCGTCGATGCCCGATGCATGTGTCTTTGGGTAAGCCAAGTGTTTCTGCACAAAGGGGGGTTAGTTCGCATCTAGCTTTCGCTATGCATTGCGTCCTTTTGCGGCATGCTGAGGGCGAGTTAAGATTTCGATGGTTTCCAGGGCGCTAACTTCTAGTTCCATCAGAGTGCAGGCGACGATCTCGCGGATTGACATCCTAGGCTATGTAGTCAGCACTGTCGCATAGCCTACCTACGCGTGCTTACCAAGTGAGAAAGATAAATCGCTCCTCTTTGACTTAGAAGGTGCTGTACATAGAAGCTGCACTGTCGTCTTTAGTGAAGGACCATACCATCGGTCCTACTCACAACCATCGGAGCGTCCCAACCGCCGTTGATCGGAGAGAAAACAAATATTGGTTATAGTTTGTTTACCCCACTTGCCACAATCTATTTTCAGACTCGTCGTTACTTAGCACTCTATGTTCCAATCGCTGGATCCCAAATTGTACGCTTCTCAGCCTTCTCCCATCTTTTCTGCGGATCCTCTGGCTGATTCCCCGCAACCGTTGTGATGATGGGACAGGGTGGATGCTGTGACTTCAACGTGTGTGTTTGCAGCGTAACTCTAGTGGATTATTGTTGCTAATGTTACAGTGTTACAGTGTACCGGTGACAATAGTGCGGACGATCATTGTTGGTGGCTTCAGCCACGGACGGTCACGAAATACGGTACACAGCCTCTCCCACTGAAGCTATGAGCAAGCAGAGGATTATATAACCTACGAACGTCGCTAGATCGCAACCGCGAAGAACATGGCGCTCCGATCGACACAGCGTCGTTATTCAGTCAGAGGGTAGTTATGCTTTCATTGTCCGACCTTGTCGTCAGAGTATCTTAACATGATGTTCCGGCGAGTTAGTAGCTTTTCTTTCCGGTTTTCGCTCTCGATCAATAATCAAAGACGAAGAGACTCATCACCTTCGATTCCTTGCCTCAGGTTGCTTGTGGTTATGGTCGGTGATCGTTCGTTCAATGGAACCTGTCACCGAGGCCCGGTTTGACATGTTTGCGGGTTCGTTCAGGCCTGGCGCCGATACAGTAATAGCTGTACTAGTTTTATCAGGAAAGCTATACCTTTGAGCCTGCTGCTGCAACAACGGAATATTATTAGGATTCGAAGTGATACCGGAATGTCACTGGCACCACACAATGCATATATGTCCCGTTGGATCTTCTTCTTCTATTCGAGTTAGTGGTCGATTGAGGCCATTTGACTCAATTCAGGTCATCATCTACAGCAACATGCGACTTTAATAATTTCGTCACCCACAGTTTCAGTCGCATGGACACAAAGTTAGACGTTTATTTAACAAGTAACCGTTAAGGACAGCTATTTCATTCGGGCGTCGCATCAGTTAACCGAGTCGGCCCGATGGCACTCAATTCCCACGACAGCCGATAAAGTCGGATGGCACGATAGAACGGCTTGTGCTTAGCGTCGTGCTTGTGATGTTCATGCTGTTCGCGGTGGATACGTGCACTGTGTTGCAAACAGAGCATCGATACATCCAAGGACTGCGGGACGAACATCTGGTTGGGATCCAGCCGAGCCTGTATAGGTTTATCCTCTTTCATTCTCAGAACAGACCCAGGCTGTGACAAAGGAAACCAACCAATCGCACAAGTGGTATGCCTGGGATAGGTCGGCCTCGGACCATTGAGGCTTCGTATTACCGATCAGAGACGGTAGCGAAGGACTGCATTGGTCACTTTATCCAGAGGCGGACAGAGCGCACGAAAGCAAGAAAGAAAACCCCGGATGCTCCATCAAGCCCTCCGACGGTCTGGATATCTATCTCCCTGTCGTTTTGTTGGCTTGCCTTTGAGATCACACTCCTCGCCGCGTATCCTTATCAACAACACAACCCTGTAAGCCTACTCCTCCCTTGATTTGCTGGCCCTTATTTTTTCTGGTTGTCTCGCAGGCACAGACGTCACACCCGCTCGAGTCATCATTCAACAACGACAATGCAGGCGCTCAGAATCGAAAAGACTGGTTCGTTTGACGACCTTGCCCTCCACACTATCGCGAAGCCCTCGCTCGCCCCAGGCGAGGCACTCGTCCGCGTGAAGGCCGCAGGGATCAACGGGGTGAGCCACTCCCCTATCTTCTTATTTTCATCCTTTAACTACTCCGTTTCGAAACGAACGCTAACCTTTTTTTCCTGTTCGATGTCGCTTTCATTTCATATCCTTTGTTTCCCAACGTGACAAGTCCGACGCAGCCGCCGTTTTGGGTGTCTTACGGTTTGTGACACTTCCACGCACCCTTGGTCGGGATTTCTCTGGAGAGGTCGTGGAGGCATTGGATGATGCCGGTGCGCCCGCAAGCGCATGGATTGGTACGGACGTATGGGGTACTGGCAGCGAGCGAGGGTTCACCTCCGACGGAACGTTTGCAGAGTGAGAACCTCAACTCCTTTCAGTGCGAAGCATTGTCGTTTCTGACCTTTTTTTCGTTTGAACTAGGTTTGTCAAAGTCCCATTGGCTGCGCTGAGCCGCAAGCCCAAGAATCTCAGTCATGTCGAGGCTGCAAGCATGACCCTCCCGTGGCTCTGTGCATGGATCACAGTCGACACGCTCGCCAACGTTAAGGAGGGAGACAATGTCATCATCATCGGTACATTTAATTTTCTTCTCCTGCGTGTCTCGAAATGATACCCATCGCTTGTCTGCAGGTGCTCGCGGTGGTATTGGTTCCGCTGCAGCACAGCTTTGCAAGATCCGAGGTGCTCGCGTATTTGGTACCTATACTTCCCTCGCAAAAGTGACTCCCCCACCATACGTAACGCCCATCGAGCTCACGTCCAACACGGCCATACGCGATGCAATCGCAAAAGAGGGTCTTTCAAACAAAATCGACGTCCTGCTCGACTGTGCAGGGTATGAACAACCTTTTAACGATGCCCTCGTCACCATGACACCAGATGGCTCTGGCCGTGTAGTCGTTATGGCCGTACACGCAAAAGATGGCTTCTTTCCAATCGATATGCGCACCTTTTACACAAAAGCGTTGGTGCTAAAAGGAATGAAGTCGAGCATACTCAACTCCGCCGAAATCAAGGCTTTCCTGGACATGCTCTCCAAGCAGATCGACAACGATGTATTCCAGGGACCACAGGCAGTTACCACTGTCGACATCAAGGACACGATTGCCGTGACCGGCGCACTGAAAGATATACTGACTCGGTCCTCGCCCGTCCGTTCTGTTATTGTGCCTCAGTCGACGAATGACCCGGTTTTGTAGCCGGTTTTCTCGGAAAAAGTCCATCACATGCTGTGAATCGATAGAGTTGTTTGCAACTAGTCAACTGTTAGACTGATTTCGCGCGTTCTACTTAGCGTTTGGTCTACTACCTGTATCTACCCTTTACTTCCATAATCCAGCTTATCTAGACAATGAACGTGACGCATTATAGTACATGTGCACGCTGCATCGTTCCGTCTTGCTAAGGGGCACCATTCCCGATATCTAAATGTATGTACATACTGTCTTGGCGGAGCGGTTTCATTCCACCTGGGACCCCAACGTGCAACTTGCAGTACACTTAAATTACAGCCGTTTGCAAAACGATGCGGAAAATGCGTCTCAAAATTCGACCATCGGAATCTGCCGGGAAAGGACCCCAAACTCAGTTGAGTCAGTTCAGCAGGCAAATTGTGCTGTCACACTGCTTGCCCTGGGCCTCCACCACCATGCCAGTCCATGGCATGTCAAAGGACACAAAAATCCACATTCCTGCACTTTTTCAAGATGGATTCATTGTCAGAGAGATTTGTCACCTTCTTGGTGTCAAGAAAATGCTCATATACAAGACTCTTAACTACTACAAAAATTTTGGTGGTGTCTACAACCCTTGGACATATTCCAACAACATTGAGCACTGTTGTATTCTTAGCACAGCAGATACTTTGTCCATTTGGAATACAATTCAACACTGTAACACCATCTATCTCAACAAACTAGCTGTCTTCTTCTTGAGGAGTGAATGGATAGTCATAGAGATATTGAATGTGTAGAGTTTTTCTGAATTGCAAGCACTGGCAGCTGGCAACAAGGGCAAGTGTGACAGTCACAAGCCGAAACAAGCATGAGCACGTTTGGGGTCCTGCCCCGGTAGTTTTCGATGGTCGAATTTCGAGACGCATTTTCCGCATCGTTTCGCAAACGGCTGTAACTGAAGTGAAAACAGGTGAAACATGGAACCATTTCAAGTTGATTCGGCTGCGAATAAAATGTTATAGTACCTCTAATCATAGCTTTAATCACGGCGGATGATACTTTTTGTGGTATCCCTGTCTTGAAGCTGTAGTCAATTCTTCTTGCTGTCTTCATGTGGTAGTGAGGTCCATCCGCGACAATCTTGGTCGCGTGGGACGCCATTCGCACCCAAATCCACGCTTCTGCGCACACGTAGATGAGGGCCATCATAGGTTTCTATTAACACAATACGCTCACCTTAATAGCGTAGCTCCAAAGATCGACAAAGATCCAGCAGGAACTCCCGTAAGGAAAACACAATCCAGCTTGACTCGAAACGTTTCTGTTTATCCCAAAATTCCAAGTGAAATACACCCACCGATGCCACACACGCATGGATAACGTTGGGCCGCTCAGTTGGAGACACGGCGGGATAGATGGCGGCGACGCTGGCCGTGATGGGATCCAGGTCGACGTCGGGGGGATACACAGCGAGGTTATGGCTTAGTTGAGCGTCGAAGACCACACCTGCGTTGCAAAAAGTGTTTTGAGTCAGTCCATGCTGCAGGCGGGGGAGAAAGGGTTCTCTTGTGCGCATACATCGTTACGCTGATGAAACCGCCAAGAATCCGCATGACCGTTTCGATTGCATTAGAAACGGACACCGTTATTGGTTCAGGTGGGCTTGGACTGAGGAATGTGCGATCAGGTTTTCGTTGTTTCCTCATTTGATCTGAACTCACGTGCTATGAACATGTTCAGCGCAGTCTAGTCTCGTGACCATCCGTTTTTGGACACTTGTCTTCAAACCAGCGTTTTATGAAAGAGATGTTTTCTCATTTCGGGCTTTAGGAGAGTTTACGACTCATCTCTCATATAACATAGTGCTTTACTGGATCACCAACAAGCCTGAATTGACTTTTTTTTGTGTCCCAGGGCGCTGGTGCTTCTGCGAGGAGGTTGGTGATTCATAGATATTGCCTTCTCAGATATTGATCAATCTGCCCCTGGACAGGGTAGGGGGTTAAGTAACCTGAATTTGCAGGTCCAACACTAGGACTGTCGGGTCGTGATCCCATCTCACAGTGAGGTGACAGTCTGAATGATCAACGACTCGACCATTGTTTGGTTTTGAATCACTTCCGCAGAAGGGTGATTTGACTCACGATTCATTATGGTTAATCAAGCTACTTGCAAACGTTTGTTAGAATGTCCACGCTGGCAACCTCGAGATTCTCGGGGTGGTGTAATTTACTCCCATGTGTTCACGCTGTTTGTGTTCCTTTGTCTCCAAGCTTTGTGGCAACTGCTTAGCTTCCTTCAGCCGACCCTGCAATCGGTGAGTCTTCCATTTCACACGATCGACCAGAGTCTGGGAAGGTCCTTGCAGTCCTATAGTATGGTTCCATGCCAGTGCGAGTTGACAGTATTTGGAGCTTCCTAGACCCTGCGGACTTATCCATCACGACTCACGATCGACAGCAGTTGGTAAGGGTTTCCAACATCAATATTAATGAAATTATGAATGAAGGAAACAGTTTTTTACGGTGAAGGCAGTACGGTCGTGAAACAGGAAGCTCACTCCCATGGTATTTCCCTGCCAGTCCCGGTGGTTGACCGAGAGTTAAGTAACAAAGTTTGGATCCCGGACCATTGAATTAACACCGAAAACTACTGCTATCAACCGACACAACTAGTAATCTACGGTAAGTAAATAATACATAACTCCAGGCATATATAACGCAAATAATCAACGCAGACACGGGCAGCATTATGCCAGCATACTATCTCAATAGCAATTCACTTCCCCAAGAAAGGACACGGAAGTCCGTCTACAGCAAAGAACTCTTCTATACCTCGGCCAAATATGGTCAAACCATTCTCGATCGTTTCGTCTGTCCCGACAAAGGTGGCGCGGAGGTAGTTGACACGCTGCGTCCGTCGTTAGCCTAAATGCAACAGAAGCAGAAGCGATAGACATACATCAGCGATATGGTCATTAGATTGCACACAGCCCGAGCGGTCCACGATCGCAAAGGTCGACGCGGGCATCATCACCAAACCACATTCAAGAAGTTTACGGAATAGTTCGTCCATTAACTCCGCAGTGTTCGATGCGGGCCCTCCTAGTAGCTTGGTGTCTTCGAGTGCCCTGTAACGGGGATGACGATCAAGATTGATCTTTATCCATACAAACATGCCGGATTGTGGAACTTCCGCCGATGCGAGGCCAGAGCCAGCTACCTCGCGCTCGAATACCTCCATGAAAAGGTTTCGTCGACGCTCGTACTCGCGGCAAAGAGATGCCACCCATTTCATGAATCCATCGGTGCCCCAGCCTTGGCTTCCCAGGAGTTCTGCAACGAAAGCCTGTCCGAGGCCGTGTGGGTGTTGCGATGAAGAGTCTGTAAGCATGTCCAGCTTTTCTGCTAAGAACTCGTTGCTCGTAACCCAGCCTAGCCGCATGCCGGGCGCAAGGATTTTGCTGAAGCTGTACGGAGAGATGGTTAGATCCGGGCGGTCATCATTCGATTTGGCTGGACAAACCTGTCTAGGCGCATGACACGTCCATCATAGTCCATAGAGAGGAAGGAACGAGGAAGCACCTCGGCCATTGCGCGGGTGAAACCGTACCGCTCGACCGTTGTCTGTTGGATATCAAGGTCGTATTGCAGGAAAAAGTATGGATCATCCTCAAGGATGATGACGTCCCAATCCCGTGCAATTTGGTAAATCTGCCGCCGTCTCTCGAGGGAGAGTGTACTTCCGGTGGGGTTTTGGGAGCAGCTAATTATGAATTTGTGAGTTAACATGATGACTGAATGATTCGAAATGACGCACGGGATCGTGTAAAGAACATGAGGACGCTTCCCTTGCGAAGCTTCGTCCCAATTGGCTAGGATTCGCTCCATATCGGATGGTATGAGGCCATCCTTGTCCATTCGGATCGGTACCCAGTCGATACCAAGAGGAAGCGCTGCATTGGTCATGGCGGAGAACGTGAACTCTTCACAGAGGAATGAGTCACCGGGGTCACCCAGTAGCCGAAAACACTTGGTAAGAGCATCGGCGTTTCCGAGGCTAAGGGAGACCGTGTGATTCGGCGGTGCATGGATACGATCATTGAGCCCTGCAAGAACGTCTCGTACGTGCTTCAATCCTGCACCGGCGCCGTAAGCCATGGCGGTTCTCAGGCTCAGCGCGCAAGGCTCATCCCGGTAGGACGAAATGATCTGTTGCTCCCCAGTGCCTGATCTCCATGCTTGGACAGGGTCCTGTTCATGGACAGAGGGAACTACAAAGTTCATTTCGCAAATGGGGTACAGCGTATAGTGTGGGTCACCTGCCATGCGAAATGAATGTAGGTCAGAATTTATTCTTCGCTGATTTCGGACATCATACCATTGCCCATGTTGATCGTTCCGGGCTTGACTTGGGCGACTTTCCAGATGGACTTGATGGGGTTTGGGAGTCTAGCTCTAGCCTCCGCTGACAGGTGGCGAGAGAGATCAGGCTGTCGACGCTTTGAGGCAAGGTCGCCAGCTCTGTCATAGTAAGATGACGCGACGTAAACCATGGCGCTGAAGATGAGAGAAGGGGAGTGGGGGAGGTAAGAATGGTCTTGTCGCGACCATGGCGTTCTGTTTTTTAAGGTCTCATCGCCCTGGCCCGCACTTGCTGCTTACGAGACGGTAGCAAGTGGAACAGGTGCAAGGTTTGACAAAGAAAGGCATCAAGGACACCAGATGAGTCCGCCCATAAGGCTGTACTTTCTTGACTGCATTCAAAACAGCCAAGCAGTTTGCGGTGTGTTGCTGACCAGGATCTCGATGGGGTTGAAGTTCCCTCGGGACAAGAGCGGAAGCCAAGATATGTCAGGACGCCGGTCACTAGATCTAGAGATCTCCAACCCTTACATAAACTGCTCGCGGAGTCTCAGTATGGAAATCGAACCAGCTCACGCCAACCACGCGGCGCGTCCTCACCTCACGCCGACCAATTGGGAACCCTTCGGGCTGTTGTTCCCGAGAGCAGATCATCGCGAGGACGGGAGTGGACGGAACCCGACCAAACCCGAGACGGTACGAAGCCAGAGCAATGTTCTTCCGTCGACCATGTATTACACTGGCGAGGATTCTCCCTCCGAGTCACCATCGTTGATTTGATGATGAGTCAGAGTGGGGCTGACCATGATATACACTTCAACTGGGCCACAGCATACGTATCTATTGTCGACCATGTGGGCACACAGAACTTGAATAGAATGTCCGACCACAAACAGATGCATCAGGAACACTGTCCAAGAAAAAATTATTCGAAAAAGCGGTCATGTTGCGCTCGCACTGCGTCCGTTCCAGCCAGGGTTGATTTGCATGTTGAATCACGTCAAGCAGCATCCAGTCCAGCCGCACACAACCCGCATCCAATGCATTCCAAGCATGCTAACAATCCATTGTAAGCGAGTTATCTGTGCAACGGGAATGGCAACAACTTACCAAGCCCTCCACAGCACGCGCACAGGTAGCATGGGCAACAGAGCGGATTCTCAAATGATCCTACATTTGGAAAAAAACATGCAACGATTCAGTACGACTCACGTCCCGGAATGATGGTACCTTGCCTTTGCAGCACCAATAACTGAGCATGATGCCCGCGATAAGCACAAGAAATAGCCCGACGAAAACGATGATGAGATATACTAATGCGCCCGACAACCTTTTAGTCACCACCACCACAATGGTCGAGTACCCGAAGAAACTCACATTTGTTCTGGGTGAAGCTCGACTGCCCGCTGGAAGTGGACCTCTTTCCCAATGGGCTGCCGCTCATGTCCGCTCCAAGGTTGACCAGGCCAAACAGGTCGATATTGGATACACATGAGATGACCAATGTAGCTCCAAGCGCAAGGAACAAGAGCGCGATGGGGAGCAACAACCTGCGCAACCTTGCCTGATGGCAGGCGCGGTGATGAGCAGGGTCAGAGTCCGCAGCGCAAGAACACTGCTCCTTGGAGTCCAAATGAAGGTGGCATTGATTGGAAGATTTCTCGTCATTGCACAACTTGCCGTCGTACGCGTTCATTGAGCTCGGGAGAGGTTGTGTTGAGACTGGAGGCATGGTATCCTTGGTTACGCTGATCAATGTCATGGTAGTGGTACAGTGTCAAAAGGCAGTTGGAGTTGCGGCGGTACACAGTTGCTCCGACAGTCGGTCACCGCCACAACGGCCAAGAAGTGTTACAGTCAACCTGAGACTCGGGTGCAATATACGATCATTCAATACCTACTGCTACTAGTTGCAGTAGTCTATGCCACACGTACATACGCCTAAAATCGCGGATATTGAGGAAACTGAGGTCGCGCCAATCCAACTTTCAAAAGCTACTCTCGCTTCTCGCCGATCGCACCCGCAGCATCGATGGCATCAATGTCTTCCTGCGTCAACTCTGGGGTTCATCAAAGCACAGTAAATGAAAAAGAGGTTTTGGCAAATGTCAGATAGGTGCGTACTAATATCGCCTGCCGTTAGGTAACCTTGTAAGCGGGTCTTTTGGGAGCTTGTTCTAGGTATGCAACCGTGAGTAAAAACTGAAAAAGCGATGATGCAGCGTCTGACGATCACATACGTGACAACTACAGCGCCCTTTGCTTTTGTCCATGCCAATAGCACCTGATCCATCGTAGCTCCGAGCCTGGAAGCAATTTCACTCAATGGCGCATCCAATGGGCCACCAGGCTGCTGGGTAATCGGGCTGTGCATAGAAGGTCAGTCAAATTGCGAACATGAGGGGTAGAAACGGACATTAAGGCGCTGTACGCCTCAATCACAATGCCGTGCTTCGCAGCGTATTCCAAGATGGGTTGTTGACTGCGGTACACATATGGGTGTAAGAGGATCTAGCACCGATAAGGTTAGAATAGTTTGCGTTCAAATTATATCTTGTGATACGCACTTGGTTCGCATCTGGCTTGATTTTGGCAGAAGCAAGCAGTATCTCAAGATCCTTTTCGTCAAAGTTACTGACACCAATGCTCCTAAATGTCTGGTAAATTCCCGCGCAGCAAAGAAAACCCGGGAGTGCCGAGAAGCTGCACCTTGCTAGACCAGCTCTCTTGATATTCTCCATCTCAGCCCAAGCTGTGGGTATATCGGGAACGGCGCGACGTGGGGAATGGATCAGATACAAGTCAACATACTGTACCCCAAGCTGTAGACATGGTATGTTTCTCAGGAATGGTCATCCATATGATCGGATTCTTCCAGGAGCTCACGTTGGTAAGACTGTTGCGGATTGAAGTGCGAATGTCCAAGCCGTTTGTACCAGAGTACTTGGTGGTGATGAAGACTCCCTCACGAGAAAGACCACTCTCTCGCAAGGCGATACCAGCTTCTGTTTCATTCCGATAGGCCTGTGCGGTGTCTGTCACACGTTGAGCACTATTGTCTGAGTACTAGTAACCGCAGCTCCTGCAGGGTCTCAACCTCACCGATATGGCTGAATCCATTGTCTAACGCTTGTATCACCTTGTTCGTGGAATCTTGGCCATTGCCCGATTTCCACGTTCCAAATGCGATACTGGGAATTGAATACCCTGCGTAACTCCGTTTGAGCGACCATCAGGGGAATATATACGGGGGGTCTACTTACCAGAGTTCAGCAGGATCGGGTCCCAAGGCATGCTAGCGTGTAGTACAAATGAACGATGGGATGGTGTGTGGAAAGAGGGAAGGTGAGATGACAAGGACTCGTCGAAAACACATGGTTCACTTTCACTTTCTCAGAAGCGTATCAATAAACATCGATTGGTACATGTGTGTGTGAGAAGCGACCAGGGATTAATGCTCCCACTGACAAATACTGTCCTTTTGATGGCTTGGATGAAGAATACTAATCTCCCATAGCAAGTGTTAGTCGTTCCTTCTCACAATGGAGGAATATCGGCGTTGGCAGAGATGGTCCCATCCCCGATAGACACCGTTCCAGGGGCAGGAAACCATCCCCATGTCGCCAAGTTGACTCGGAAATCGCCCGTTCGGCCATCAGTAACTTCGATACCCTCTGCCTCGAGCACGTCGCGCTGGCGTTGTGCGCCAGTTGTCCCTGGACCGCGTGAAGAGATCGTCCCGGCTGCGGAGATCACTCTATGCCATGGCACGGGTGGTGTCACGTCCGGGGATAGGAATTTCAAGGCTGTAAATGCATGGTCAGTTCCTGAAGCAGAGATGGTATGAAGACGAACCCTGGCCGACATGTCGTGAATGTCTGGGCATGCCAACCAACTTGGCAATGTGGCCTATACGGGGCGATCTGCATCGGTGGAAACGTTGGAACAGGTATCGGGCTCCGGGACGCACTATAGCTCGTTACTTTCTGTGGAGGAATCCTGTACCGAAAGGTGAGGCTCTTGGAGTGCAGAGAAGCTCTGCGAAAGCCTACTGTCGCACGACATGGTATACCTGGGTGATCAACCAGTTCACTTCACGTCTATGTGATGCACAAGAAACTCACTGCGGCGTGGAACTCTGCACTATCCATGCTTCTTTGCTCTACTTAGCAGTGGTATTCACGGTGGGTTCCGAGTCAGAGCTTGGAGGATTTCTCGACTGATGAAATTTAATCCCACGCTAACATCGTGACAGCTCCACCGTGACCGCGTTCAAGCGAGTCGGTGACCAGACCGCCTTGAGAACACAGTGGTTCAAGAATTTGCATGGAAAGCTTCTAACGCCTCAATCAATAGAATAAGGTTTGGGTCATATCACCTCTTCGATGGCCAAATTGACCATCCAGGACTTTTTGCTACTGGATGTCTTAGTATGAGGCCAACTCTCAAGAGGGAATTTATTTGTTCCGTCATGGTCGGCCCTGCCACCAGTCGCCGAGAGGATCGCCCTCTAACCCAGCATTTGGGTCCGACGGCTCGACCGCCCATAACTTACTACGCGAGATCCGAATGAGAAACGCCGACGGGCTTATGACGATTGATGACGCACAGGAAGCGACTTGTCCATGCGCTCCGTCATCCAGATACCGCAGCTTGAAAGCCCAGCCATTGAGCCAGCCACTTTCCTCTAGGATCCCCATCCCCATCGCAATCATCAATCTTGTCGCCAAGTACACATCCTCCGGCACGAGGCTTTCAACGTGTAGCCTTTTCTTGGCAGGCCCTTTATGGGTTACTCAAGGGACGAAGTTTCGAATCAGAATTTCTGTTATGCACGATGGACAGACGCAATCGAGAGGGGCTTCTGCTGCAGATCTGCGCGCCATCCTCAGCCCGGTGGCATAACATCAGATAACACCATATTTCGCCCGGCGCACCATAAGCCCACCAATGCGCATCATCAGATACATCACGAACCTCGCAAGGCGTTACCAATGGCGCATGCCACTCGTTCATGGATTGTTTGCGTCGTGATGCGTTCCAGGACTCGCTACCAGGACATGGCAGGTTTCTTTCCATTCTCGTACTTTCGCCATTATTGCTCAGCGCCCGGCTTCGACGCATGATGCCAACGTGATGGATCGAGTATTAGGCTACTGAGATGCCCAACTGGCATTTTGATCTTAGGGTTAGCAGGTATCACATGAACCATGAATAGCATCCTCATCAACATCGACGAAAGCTATCTCGGAGAAGATCCAAACCAACAAAACACCATTTGCATTCGTCCGGTAAACCTGCGCCCGGTAGGCCGGCTATAGTGTATTCCTACAATTCTTCAAGAACTGCAAGTTGAAATGATAATTGTGATGGCTTGAATGTTCAGCACGCGCTTGAAACATCCATGAAGGCAGCCAGTTATGCCGTACACGTGGCTTGTAAGTTGACACCTCAAGGATCATATCATCCCAGTCAAAAACGTTACATACATCGACGGGATAGACAATCACTGTTGAGATAAGTGTATCCAAAATGGCATCTTCAGGGTAAAGGTAACACGACGGGTTTCCTCATGGCCATGCAAACATCAAGATACCTGGGGTCAGATTCAGGCGTGATGATTCCCCGTCGTACGCAGAAATCAACCAATGCCATCGCAGAACTTGGCTTGAATTGTCCTTGTAACAAGCGCCGCATGACCTCCTCGACGTCCATCAACCAGAACGCATCGACTTCTCCGTCTCCCGCATTCGTGCGGGGCATGATTGCGCCATCGCTTGGGAGGCGGAGCTCGTAGAGATAGTAAATCCCGGGTAGGATCCATTTAGAGGGCGACCGGTTCAGATAGTTGAGCATTCCTATGGAGCGCACGTATTTCTTGACGAAATTAAATGGCAGAGAGGCCTCTTCTGTACATTCGCGGATGATAGTCTCTTCGGGAGTCTCCCCGAGTCCCATACCCCCTCCAACGGTGCAGTCGTACCGGCCAGGCCACCTATGCTCAAAGCAAGTGGTACCACGAATAGGATATGGTTGAATGGACCCACGTGCTCTTTTTCAGTGACCGGCGGGGAATCCAGAGCATTGTTTTATTCGTCACAGGACAATCGTAAAAGGCTGGATGTATGCAACGATAAGAACACCGGCGGACAGCAGTAGACAAGTTTACCCGTGAGGAGGCAACCAAAATTGGCAAACCCAAACAGAGGGAGTGCAGAGCGCTCGATTCCGAATGCAAGACTCGAGGTAGAATCAGGACGTTCCTGTCGAGGCGTATACACGGGGTATGTCTCATTGCTCCAGCCTATTGTACTGAATTGAATTCTCGAAACGTAATGGAAACAAACACCCATACCTTTCAAAATATCTGGGAAGAGACCCTCGGTTTTCCACCTTTCCAAAACGACACGCATGGCCCCTGTCCTAGCCTCAAAGTCAGCGACGCGCTCTGCAAAACAGACTGCCCAAGGGACATTGGCTGATGTGTGAAGCACGTTCCAGATCGATTTTCTCCCGCTTTCTTGGTGGTTTTTAAGAATTTCATCCACGACCTTGGGCCTCAAGAAACCGATAGGGCCCGAGAGCGAAGTTGAAGACAGGAACATTGGAAGGAGCTGTTCTTCCTCCTCGGGCGGGATCAAACCAGCATTGCAGGATGCACGATGGGTTACAGCAGGGTCATCGAAAGGGCCAAAAGGAAGAGCAAGGTTGATCGCAGAATGTACGAGTGGTAGGAAGCTAAGACGATGGTGACTTGCAGTGTTCATGGTTCGAAAACAAGTCCCAGTGACCAGCGGAGCATGCAGCCAGGAGGTAGTTCTGCCAGGATTGAGCAGATAAGGCTTACACGCACGTGTCAAAATGCCAACATGGTTTTCGAGGTGGAGGAACATCTTTGGGCGCGAGCCCGAGTCAGACCGTGACACTGCCACCTGAGAATGCTTCTTGGCTCGGCGTGACAACACGTCGTTCGAGCCTGGGTTACACATCGTACAGTAGTACAACAGAACATGATACACTATCATACAAACATCGTCGAAATTCATCGGAAACGTCGATTTACCACTCGAGAAGCTCCGGGGCCTCCAAGTCTCGTTTCCAGTCAAAGACTCCACCACGTGCCTCAAACATTTTCTCATCAAACCCCGAGTCCTCAAGCGAATTCTGTACGCCTACTTCCAGCAACGATCTTCCAGGTTTCTTGCCCCCGTCCTGACAATTCAAAAATCTAACACAGCGGTCAGCTTCCAATGGACATCCGCTGCGCAAATCACCTACCGCATCCGTTCGTCCAAGTTCAGGTACGAATCCTTCATGGATTCGTTATCTTCCGGGACGATGCACTTCTGAGCGGCATGGCGGGAAAGAAAAGCCTGGAACTGTTCCTTTGTGATGACGAGGTTGCGGGCATCACGAAGGGAGCCTGTATCTGCCCCTGTATTTTCCGAGTCCAACAGAAGCACTTGGAAAACCTGACGTATCAAATCAATCGGTGCCTTATTTAGATTATCGCATCAAGGGGGACGTACCTTCCACCGGAATGGTGCGAGTTGTTCAATCTGGTCGTTCATATCTTCCTCCCAGTTGTTTCTGGAAAGAAGAATCAGCAGGCACGGTTGTCGAACCGCCAGAGATACGTACATGGTGATGACAGTGTTGATCTTTACCTTGATACCCCTGTCTTTGGCCCACTGAGCGACCTTGAATACATTGTCGATGTGAGTCGTAGCGGTCCCGTGTTCCGCGCGACCCTGTTTGATGTTGGTCTCCGTGTCGAACGAGTCGCAGGAAATAGCCATCACATCGAGATATTTGCCGTACATATCCAGCCATTTCTCTGTCACTTTTGAGCCGTTGCTCACGACAGAACACGACTCAATGTGAAGCTCTTCTTTACAGAACTTGAAGACCTCTCCAATGTAGCGGGGCTGCAGAAAAGGTTCACCGCCGCTTATGTTCAACTTCTTCATTCCCGCATCGACGAGCATACGAAGTCCGTGCTTGGCGTCCTCCAGAGGTAGAATGAATTCGTTAGTGCTCGTGTGGAAGCAAAAGTGGCACTCGTAGTTGCAGCGCCTGTTCGGGAACCAGTTCACGGAAACTGGAACCTTTGCAGGTGATGTGTTGAAGAACGGAATCGATATGTCAGTCCAGAAGAATTTCATGGTGAGAAACGGTGATGGTAGTCCCTGAGTCTTGATCTCTGTGGTAGAAGGAAGAAAGGGATGTACCGAGTGTTAGACTTTATAGGAGGTCGGAGAGGCACTTCAGGTGAGTATATCAGGAAACTGGATCTCGTTCAGTCGCTCCGACGGATGTTCACCGGCACCCTTCCTTGTGGCGCAGCGAGGTTACTATTACTATCGGGGAGTGTGCTAGATGTATAACTAGACATGAAATAAATCATTAAATATGGTCTAAAGGGTTAAACCTAATGTTAACGCCCCTAATGCGGACCAAACGTTTCTCCCTCTAGACCATACTTAAAGAATTTATTTCGAGCTTAGTCTGCGTTGTGTGGTGTGGGGAATGTTCTAGTTCCAACAGCGGGATGTCATATTATGATGTGTCAGGTAAAGAACTTCAACGACGCAAACGTAACCCACCACTTTCATCAGATCAACATTGCTTCATATTAGAATTGAAAGCGCCTTACATGCACATCGAATTAATTCAGTGTGGTACCCATCCAAGAACAACAAGCTGGTTAAAGTTACGGGAAGTTGTGTTGCGTTTGCGCACCAACACATCTTTGACTACATTTTGCAGGCCTGGTGAAAAAAAAATTAAGATGATTCTTATGTGGGTGGGGTGAGATCGGATAGGAGGTATCATACATCAGAATTATCGACTGTTTCCATCGAATTGATCCATGAAGTCGGATTTCGGCTCTACAATATATGATGGGTTCAATTAATTTACCCACAAAGTATAATGATTCTGATGAGGGGGCACCTCAGCCAATCTCGGTAGTGACCTTGAGCGTGAGTCCGAGGAAATAGAAGAACGACTCAGAGGCACCGCACTTGTGTTCATTCAGGCGGCACATGAGTCGAGACGTACGTGAGAGCGCAACTCGGAGTCCGATGGTTGAGCACGTACTAGTAGCGTGGTCGGGAGTGCAAAATGAGGGATCCAGCTGAGGGGTGTGCCACAAGTCACGATGGTGACTGTTGAAGCCTGGGTGACACGGTCACGTTTGGTAAAACGTCAAGATACCCTATACTACAACATATGCAGCATGTTAACGAGCGATGAACGGTTTCAGCCCAGCGGGAGGTGGAGGGTAGGGAGCGGGATGTTCAAGTTGGGCGGCCCGGTTCGATCTCCGCCATTACGTGGCGCCCATTGTCTGTGACGGTCTAGTATCACTGGCATGGTCGTCTGACGAAGTGTAAGAAAAAATACTGGATGTCCCTCACCTCATCTCATCTCATCTCACTTGCCTTCCTCCGGGTTGGCTGCACTGCCTTGACAGGATACTCTACCTTGGCATCATGTTCCACCGAGACGCTTGCCTCTCATACTGTGGAGCTCCATACCAGGCCCAAGGAGCTCAGAGTTAGTCATGCGTGGTCGTTCTCAGCTAAGTTCACTCGCTGTAGTTTTTAAATTGGTTGCACTCAACATATTCGCTTGGACGATCTAAGATGGCATCCATACCCGCCTCACTTTAGTGAGTTGATTGTGTAGTGTCAAAGCAATTCGTGGTTCAGTTTGTCAAAGCGGTATGGTCCTTTCCGAGTCGGCTCTAAACATCGAACAATACACTCGATGTGGACAGTGCGCGGGTGTGGAATACTGAGTGTGGACCAAAGTGTGGACTTGTAGTGACGTCACATTGTCAGCCAAAGATATTTAAACCCGACCAACATTTCGCTTTCTCGCCAAGTCCCTTCATTTCCTCTCTTCCTTGCCCACCGCTCATGGCGAACACTTTCCTCTTGTTCTCGCTGCTGTTTCTCATCCATTGTTGCTCCCTGGATGCCACACCGATATCGATGATGCTCGAATGCTGCAGATAGGACGGCACGCGAGTTGCCCGAAGTGTCCTTATCACGCGGCCGACTTTCGTTGCTCGCAGACCTCGACTACGCCCGATTCCTGCATGCGAGATAGCACGCGAGATGCCCGAATGTACCAATCATCGCGACCCGCCCTTCGCGACCACGGGACCCTTGTCCTGGCAACCGACTTTCATACTCTCGGAGCTCGATCGTGGTCAAATCCTCTAAGCAAAGTGGCACGCTAATTTCCCGAATATATCGATCCTTGGGACCGCAGTGAGCTCGGATCTCTTCTCGACCATTGTTAATCGACGCGCCCAATTCGACGGCACGCGAGTTGCCCAATGTGCCGATCCTAGTAACTTCGACGAGCTTACGGTCGTCTCTGTTCTCGTCGTCCGTCATCTTCGACGATTGCCCGACCCGGCCGTGATGTCGAGTCTGTTCCTTGGCCAATCGGCGTGGACTAGCCACCAGCGAACGAGCAGACTAGCTGCGAGCGGCTACGTCCAGACAGTCGACATCCGCGATTATGACTTGTTTATTTCGGCAACCACCACGATGACTCGCAGGACGCGAAGACGCGGATGGCAATCGTTGTTTGACTTCAAGCGTTCGATGTAACGAGTGCACGACGCCAACCCTCATCAAAGGCACCCTCAAGATGACATTGAGCATCGAGAATGACAAACACCAATGGCTTGCTACTAATTTTACGGAGATCTCAGCAAATGAAGACTCGGTACTGTCCTCTCGTGCCGCGAGCTGCGCTACACACCACATGTCAGGATCAGATGGACGATGGTTGGTTTCGCACTCTACTTCGTATTCATTGCTAACGCCGCGCACAGAGAGGTTCCCGTCCCAAGTGGCTCCGAACGAGAGGCTCAGTCTAATAAATGAACAAGACAAGAGGGCGATGGGCAATTTTGGAGAGTGGATTCGAGCGTGACGAAAACGAGAAAAGTGGGTCCTATTGTCCTTTGTTGTTGATCTTCGTTGATCGTTTCGTGGGCAGTTTGGCTGTGCCGTGAAAGAAGGGGAAGGAAGTTGTCGACCCCGAGAGATGTGTTGGGAATAAGGTGCGTCCAGCAGTAGGGCATGCCTTTGATTCCAGTGGCGTCGCCTGCTGTTGGACCCTCCTTGTTTTCGACTGGCCTCTTGGAGCTGGCTCTTTTCACTTTATGTCGGTTCTAAAACGTCGAACCGCGAAACGCATAAAGATATCCAAGTGTAGAAGCACAACATGTTGCTTCATGTACATCAGCGTCAAGACGCACTTATCATGATCTGCGCAGTAGATGAAAGGAATGGCAGTTCAAGAACTCCTCTGCGCGTGCTGAGCGAGCCTTTTCGTTGACCCACGAGTATATTTAAGCTGTCTCGAACAACGTCTCATAAGGTCTAAGTACACCCTTCCACCCAGTCCGATGAACCATCAAGTTGTTATCACCAATCCGGACATCGTGGTTAAAGCCCCGAGTCTCTCGCCCACGGCAATTGCCAATATGCCACCCCGATCCAAAAACCTCTTTTCATCTAACCCTGAATCCAGAAGCGCCGTCTCAACGCCGACGTCGAGGATCGATCTTCCCGGTTTCTTGCCACCATCACGACAGTCCAAGAAATTGAAACACCGCGGCCGTTGTATTAGCCTTTTACGCATCCCAACAAAGCACGGGTGTACTACCCCATCTTTTCGTCAATGAGCAAGTATGAATCCTTCATGGCATCGTTGTACCGTAACGGGAGGTTGAGCTCGACAACCTTTGAGCTGGCTGCCAGTGGGACCGCGGAAATGCCAGACGATGAGCACGTCCAGAGACGCGTAGGTACCCGGCTTGATTTATTCCGTGTATCCCACTGGCATTGTCTACTTGTCGTGACAAAAGTACGGCCAAAGTGGTGCGAAAAAGTTGCGCGCTGATTAAAAGAGGTACTCGTTGACATAACCCCACAGCCCCCTATACTCTTCCATGGCGTGGTCTGATAGCAACGAAGAGTGTGCGAATACTACATCGATGTGCTCCACGCGCGGGAAATGTATAGCGAAGAAATCTGCTACCAGACCCGCATCGCGGATGGGTGAATGCGAGAGCTCGATACCTTTGAGACTATTGTACACCTCTGTGCCCGTCGTCTCTGGGACCTCCCTGGCATCGATGGCTAGGCGGAGGTCGTATAATCGCAAGCAATGCTTGAGAAGTAACAACAACCCTCCAAGAGTTACAGATGTCCCATAATGTCCTTCGGTGCACATTAACGTGAGTTCCTCGAGCATTGGCCAGTTACGGCTCAATTCTCCCAGTTCTCGGTCGTCAAGAAGGATCGGGTTGCGCAAGACGAGCTCCAGTCCACGAAGATGTTTGAAGGAGGCGAGTGGGGAGAGTGTACGGTAGGCTAGACAATGGACGGAATGGTCGTAGGATGCGTTATCGGGTTCAGGGGTGTATGGATTGTTGCACATGAGCTGGATTGACCGGAGTGAGTCTGTACGCTGGGGGGAGGCCAGGGCGGTGAAGAAAGCAAAGAACGTTTCTGCGTTATCCAGAGCAGTCAAATGAAGGTGAAAGGTTTTGAACATTTGGTCCTGCCATCGAAGGAGTCTAGAGACAAAGTGGAGGTCCCGGACATATAATTCCAGCTTCTTGACATTGCGGAATGGGATGTCTGCAGACGTGATGCGAATGTTGCTCAAATTTGATACTATCTGATGGACCACCAGGATAGCCACTCTGAGTTGCGGGGACAGCATGACGCGTCTCAGCGCAACATCATCAATGGGAATGTAAACCTCGAAATATTCGAGACATTCTTGAGTAGAGATGCCCAGCGAAAGTTGATGGATTTCCGCTTCAGGGGAATTCCAATGTGCCCTAGTATGTCCCCCCCCACACCGACAGCGGCTGCCATCAGTAAGCGCTGGGAATCTGAGGGACTTGAGCTTCAATCGTGGAGAAAGTTGAAGGTAGTTTTGGTGGAATAAATGGTTGTTCCTTGTCCGCTCGATAAAGGCTGAGACAGAAACGAGACCAGGGGATAGTAACTGATTCATTGCCACTGCCAAATATGAATCCTCGATTGACAAATTCCACCACTTCAACTCCCTCAGGTTGGGGAAAAGGTAAGGCGACTGCGAGGAACTTGCTAGGAAGCCCAAGAACAAACCGTCGGTGGATGACAAGAGCCCGAGTTCACGGACCCGGTGAGAGTAACGAGTGATGATTTTCCATTCTGCAGGGGATGGTGGGACCTACCCACATTCATCAGACCCGTCGGCGAGAACGCATGTATAGTGCTGAAAGAAGCTCACCTCCGCTCTACCATTATCGGCATCCGAGGAAAAAGACCGGATAAGGGGTGTGAGTGAGTATAGTCTCCGCCAAAGACGGTCAAGGCTGGCCCCCGACAACGTGCGGCATGTCCGAGCCAGAGCGGCCAGCGTTCGTCGTGCCTTCCGCAGCTCTCTCTCAGTAGCTTGAGATAGGTAGAAATCTGCGGTGTCCAATTTCGGTGCATCAAGACAGTCCAGAATGCATTGAAATAACTCTTGGATTAGCAGTGGGTTGTGAGTTGCAGAGGTTGGAGACATTGATCATTGTCCTTACGATTCAGAAAGCCTGAGACTGCAGCACACAACTCAAGCAGGGTTTTTATACTGTGGTCAAAGACCTGCCCCTTTCTGGGCAACTGAGCCCAGATGACACTCTCCACATGTAATGTCACTCAGGCCCATCACGGCCACCACCCTATGACGCCAATCACTTCATGCACCGTCACCCCTCTCTCCCTCTGCCTGTAGACGACACCGACTCGGATGCGATGACGTGTTTCTCACCACATCGTAACGACGCGACGTGGAACGACAACGACGAGGTCGCCCTTGCCCTTGCCCTTGCCCTCGTCATCGCGTCATTGCCCTCCTACCCCACGGGTATACCCATGCTCATCTTTAGTTGTCTTTTGTAATCAGAGACCACTTCTGCGCGTGTCTATCGAGAATGACTTGGCATCGTTCTTTGACGATAGCCATTTTGCGTGTGTCGCGAAAGGAGTTGGAATCGGGCCCCGTTGGACCGGCTAGGGAGAGAGACTGAGCGAGAGGGGGGGGAATACGGGCCAACGCCCTGGCTAACCACCCAGCAACGCAATGGGACAAGACGACAGAACTACGCTACGCTATGTGTCGTGCTACTCCGGCATCTCCCAGCATGGACCCCTGCCACTCCTTGGCACGGCCCTACGGGCCGTCCCACTCCACCGTGTTTTCCGCATCAAGCAGTAAAACTTGGTACATTTGTTGGTGAGGTTATACGCCCCGAAAGATGTGGGGCCACATGGGACGACGAGCCTTCCAGCGGACAGGGTCAATCTCTTGGATTTAGTCATTCCCCAGTCATTGCTAATCGTACTAGTATCCAAGTTTGGTCAACGTCAAGCGTGGTCGAAAGGGCAATGTCCCGGGATACTTGCATGGTCACGATAGTGTTGATCTTGACCATGGCCCCCCTCTCTTTGAAACGCCCTGTTTGGGTGCGAATCGGACCGTGACACTGTCTTAGGATGCTTTTCGGTCCGATCCGGCTTGACGACCCCCTAACTTGAACAGATTTCGCATGCTGTTTGAGAGTTGAGTACATATCATACGTCCAACAGCACATGATACTACTAGTACAGGGGCCATGGTCAATTCAAAAGCATCGAAATTCATCGGAGGTGTCGGTTTACCACTCGAGAAGCTCCGGGGCCTCCAAGTCTCGTTTCCAGTCAAAGACTCCACCACGTGCCTCAAACATTTTCTCATCAAACCCCGAGTCCTCAAGCGAATTCTGTACGCCTACTTCCAGCAACGATCTTCCAGGTTTCTTTCCCCCGTCCTGACAGTTCAAAAATCTAACCCAGTAATCAGCTTCTAGTGGATATTCACCGCCGAAACCACCTACCGCATCCGTTCATCCAAGTTCAGGTACGAATCCTTCATGGACTCATTGTTCCCCGGAACGAGGCACTCCTGAGCGGCATGGCGAGAAAGAAAGGCTTGGAATTGTTCCTTTGTGACGACGAGATTGCGGGCATCGCGAAGGGAGCCTGTATCTGCCCCTGTATTTTCCGAGTCCAACAGAAGCACTTGGAAAACCTGACGTATCAAATCAACCAGGACCTTTATTTAGATCATCGCATCAAGGGGGACGTACCTTCCACCGGAATGGTGCGAGTTGTTCAATCTGGTCGCTCATATCTTCCTCCCAGTTATTTCTGGAAAGAAGAATCAGTAGCCGCCGTTGTCGACCGCCATAGAGGTACATACATGGTGACGGCGGTGTTGATCTTTACCTTGATACGTCTGTCTTTGGCCCACTGAGCGACCTTGAATACATTGTCGACATGAGCCGTAGTGGTTCCGTGTTCCGTGCGACCCTGTTTGATGTTGGTCTCCGTGTCGAACGAGTCGCAGGAAATAGCCATCACATCGAGATATTGACCGTACGTATCCAGCCATTTCTCTGTCACTTTTGAGCCGTTGCTCACGACAGAACACGACTCAATGTGAAGTTCTTCTTTACAGAACTTGAAGATCTCTCCAATGTAGCGGGGCTGCAGGAAAGGTTCACCCCCACTGATGTTCAACTTCTTCATTCCTGCATCAACAAGCATGCGAAGTCCGCGCTTGGCGTCCTCCAGAGGTAGAATGGATTCGTTAGTGCCAGTGTTCGTGTGGGAACAAGAGTGGCACTTGTAGTTGCAGCGCCTACTCGGGAACCAGTTCACGGAAACCGGAACCTTTACAGGTGCTGTGTTGAAGAATGGAATCGATATGTCAGTCCAGGAGAATTTCATGGTAAGGAACGGTGATGGTAGTCTCTGAGTCTTGATCTCTGTGGTGGAGCAGCAACTTGCAGATGGAAGAAAGAGATGTACTGAGCGTTAGACTTTATAGGAGGTCGGAGAGCTTTGCGCACTTCAAGTTAGAGATATTGGACGGTGGATATTAACATTGTGGCACTCACTATCAGGGAGTGTGCTAGATGGCATATTATGACGTGTCAGGTAAAGAGCCTCAACAACGTAAACGTAACCCTCCAGTGGCAGAACTTTCATTAGATCACTGTTGCTCCATGGTAAAATCGAAAGCACCCTTGGCGGATACCAGTGTCTTTATATGAATGGTCGGAGATGGTGGATTTCTGCGACAACCGTGGGTTAAAGCTGGACTCGTCCGAGATCACGATAATGATAAGGGTCAGGAAAAGAAACGCGTGGACGTCAAGAATTGGAGCGGGGACGTGTTCGTCTCAATGCATCTAGCGATACAGGCGGAAGGCATTGTGTTGAAGAAAGGGTTGGCATATCGGGCTACAGAAAAACGTACCTACCGAGATGCAGAGAGGACCGCTCCCAAGTCTTGGTTTTCATGTTTAATCTACAGGCAATGCGAGCAGGGGAAAATCGCCCCCGTTGCGGTGCAGTTCAAGGCAAACCGGAAGTTGCAGGCAATAGCACGGAGATTTCGCACCTGCCGATATTGGGGCAATAAGGACTCTTATCTTTGAGAACGGTCATTCTTGCACCATAGTATGCAGTTCAACGCACGTACTCCACATTAAGCGAGTTCTTTGCACCGAGCGAATCTGAAACAAGAGTAGAGCACACGCACAGGCTCCAAGACGATTTGCTCCTGTTTGTTCTTGTACTATGGTGTGCTTGAATCTCTCATCATCAGTAGCAACATCAATGATGGTGGAAGCGCGAAGTTTGATCGGGTCCCTGTGTCCATTAAATTCTCCTCGGAGTTAAGTAGCCAAAGTCATTGAAAATATTATATCAGTCAGCCATCAGAGTTACGGAGAGTTGTGCTGCGTTTGCGCGTTAATACATCCTTCGCTACATTTGGAAAGCCTGGCGAGGATGAGCCCCATGTGAGTGGGGTGGGATCGGATAGGGCGTGTCATTGTACTTGCCTTAGTACCTACTGTTTCCATGCTTCGGCCATTCAACAATATGTGATGGGTTCAATTAATAAAGTCGTACGTCTACGAGTCACCAAATTAATCCACGAAGTAAAATAATTTTGATGAGTCACTGGCCCGGGAGTGGCTCAACGGGGGAAAAACGTCCTTAGCCAATCGCGATTTGGTCTCGGTAGCAACCTTGAGCATGGGTCCGAGGAAATAGAAGAACAACTCGAAGACACCGCACTTTGGTTCGTCCAGGCAGCCTATGAGTGAAAACGCACGTGAGAGCGCAACTTCAAGTTGGAGTCTGATGGTTGAGCACGTACTAGTAGCATGGTCGGGTGTGCAAAATGAGGGGTCGATCTTAGATACTATATACTGGATTGGCGACGAAATGCTCGTCTGTAGTTGCATTATTCCCGACATCGCGATGGGGTCCCTTCGCCCTCGATGCCGACAAAATATGAATATGTTAAGACGAGCGTAGACGGTGCTGTAGGAGGGGGAGTAGAGAATGTCGGTCAAAAGAACTGAATCCAGCGAGTTACATGCAGCGGGTTAACGAACGATGAGCGTTTTCATCCAGCGAGAGGTGGAAGGCACTGTGACCGTAGTGGCATAGACTTGCAGCAAGCGGGATACGCGGCCCGGTTCAATCTCCGCCATAACGTTGGGTGGCGTTCTCCTCTGTAGTAACGATGTGTAAGAAAAAATACTAGGTGTCCCTAATTTCATTCCATTTGCCCCCTCCGAGTTGGCTGCGCTGCCTGAGCATTGACCGGATACTCTACCTCGGCATCATGTTCCGTCGAAACCCTTGCCACTCGTACTGTGCCGCTCCATACCAGGGCCAAGAGATTCTCAGCTAAGTTCACTCGCTATAGTTTTTTAATTGCTTGCACTCAACATCTCCGCTTGGACGATCTAAGACGACGTCCATATCCGTCGCACCTTAGAAAGTTGATTTTGCGTTGCAAAGCAATTCGTGGTTCAGTTTGTCAAAGCGGTGTGGTCCTTTCAACTCTAAACGTCGAACAATAGACTCGATTTGTGGACGATGCACGGGGTGGAATACTGAGTGTGGACCAAAGTGTGGACTTGTAGTGACGTCACACTGTCAGCCACGTCTACCAAGGGTATTTAAACCCGACCAAGACTCGACTTTCCCGTCAAGCCCCTTCCTTTCCTCGCTTCCTTGCCCGCCGCTCATGGCGGGCACTCTTCTCTTGTTCTCGCTGCTGTTTCTCATCCATTGTTGCTCCCTGTATGCCGATATCGGTGCACAACTTGCAGGCAAGTAGGCACGCGAGTTGCCCGAATCGACGCGACCGCAGCAGGCTCTCTTTGTTTGTGACCTCGCTCATTGATGCCTTTTGCCACCGCCATGGGGGATCCTGCGAGACGGCACGCGAGTTGCCCGAAGTGTCGTTGCCACGCCGTCCTTTACGACCTCACGGTTTCTCCACGGGTTCGACTGCATGCGAGACAGCACGCGAGATGCCCGAATATACCGATCATCGCGACCTGCCTTTCACGACCACCACGGGACTCTTCTGGATGTCGACTTTCGTCTTCGCTGAGCTCGATTATGCTCAAATCCTCTAGGCAAAGTGGCACGCGAGTTGCCCGAATATATCGATCCGCGCGTTCCGATTGTTTGCGTCCTCGTCACTACGACCACGAGGGGACTCTTTTTCACCTGGTCGAACATTGTTACTCGATCATGCTCGAACCCTCCAGGCAAAGACCGCACGCGAGTTGCCCAAATGTACCGATCCGAGTAACTTTGACGAGCTTGCGATCGTCTGCCCTCGCCATCTGCCATTTACGACGACCCGACCGCAATGTCGATTTTGCTCCTTGGCCAACCGGCGTGGACAAGCCACTAACGAACGAGCAGACTAGCCGCGAGCCGCTACGTCCCGACAGTCGACATCCGCAATTATTACTCTCTCCGCGACCACCATCAATGACGCATTGAAGAGGACAATGAGCATCGAGAGCGAGAAGCACCAATGACTTGCTACTAATTTTACAGGGCAAATGAAGACTCGGTACGTCCTCTCGTGTCGCGAGCTGCGCTACGCACCGCATGTCAGGATCAGATGGACGATGGTTCGTTTCGCACTCTGCCTTGTATTCAATACTAACGCCGCGCACAGAGAGGTTCCCGTCCCAAGTGGCTCCGAACGAGAGGCTCAGTCTAATAAATGAACAAGACAAGACGGCGACGGGCGAGTTCGGAGAGTGGATTCGAGCGGGACGAAACAGGAAGGTGGTTGGTATGAAGGAAGGAGGTTGTCTGCTCTGAGAGAAAAGTCGGGAATAAGGTGCGTCCAGCAGTAGGGCATGCCTTTGACTCCAGAGGTGTCACCTGCTGTTGGACCCTTCTTGTTTTTGACTGACCTCTTGGAGGTGGCTGTTCTCGGGTCTTCTCATTTTAAAGCACGGAACGCATAATGGCATGCAATTGTAAAAGTACAACGCGTGTCGTCATCATGTACATCGGGGTCAAGACGCACTTGTCATGATCTGCACAGTAGCTGAAACGAATGGTAGTTCAAGAACTCTTCCACGCATACTGAGCGAACCGTTTCGTTGGCCCGCGAGTGCATTTAAGCTGTCTCAAACACTGTTTCATAAGGTGTTACAAGGCGACTCAAGCCCGACCAACAAATAACACACGAAGTACACTCTTCTACCCGGTCTGGTGAGTCATCCAGCGGTTGTCATCACCAGTCCGGACATTGGGGCTCAAGCTCCCTGGTCCACGGAAATATCCCACCCCGATCCAAAAAAGTCTGTTCATCGAACCCTGAATCCAGAAGCGCCGTCTCAACGCCGACGTCGAGGATCGATCTTCCCGGTTTCTTGCCACCGTCACGACAATCCAAGAAACTGAAACGCCGCGGTCGTCGTATTAGCCTGCTATCCATCCCGAAACACCACGCGCGTACCTCATCTTTTCGTCAATGAGCAAGTACGAATCCTTCATGGCATCATTGTCTTCTGGGACGAGAGACCGCTGCTGCGCGTGTCTAGCAAGAAATGCCTGGTATTGTTCTTTGGTAATGGTTAGTTTGCGTGTATCGCGAAGGGAGTTGGAATCCGGCCCCGTGTTTTCCGCATCGAGCAGCAGCACTTGGAATACCTGTTTGTGGGGTCATACCCCCCGAAAGATGTGAGACCACGAGTGACGACGAACCTTCCAACGAACAGGATCAATTTCCTGGATTTGGTCATTCATATCCTCCTCCCAGTTATTGCTGATCGTAACCAAATGTGATCAGCGTCAAGCAGGGTCGAAAAGGCGACGGGGATACTTGCATTGTCACGACCGTGTTGATTTTTACCATGATCCCCCTCTCTTTCGCCCACTGCGCCACCTTGAACACCGTGTTGATATGGGTGGCGGACGTGCCATTCTCCGCTCTTCCTTGCTTGAGGTTCGTTTCCGCGTCGAACGAATCGCATGAGATGGCGATCATGTCGAGGTATTTACCGTACGTGTCCAACCATTTTTCGGTCACTTTTGACCCATTGCTCACGACGGAACACGACTCGATGCAAAGTTCCTCTTTGCAATACTTGAACACCTCCCCGAGGTATTTGGGCTCGAGGAACGGTTCTCCGCCACTAATGTTGAGTTTCTTCATCCCCGCATCCGCGAGGAGACGCAGCGCGCGTTGAGCTTGGTCCATAGGGAGGAGAAAGTTGTTCGTGTTGGTATGAAAGCAAAAATGACATTTGTAGTTGCAGACGCGATGGGGGAACCAGTTCACAGAGACGGGGATAAATCCAGGCTTTGGCGCAGTGGGGAGTGATGAGAATGGGTTGGGGATGTCGAGCCACTCGAATACCATGGTTGGTTAACGCGCTGGGCGGTTTGGGGCGAGAGGACGCGTTGTCGGGCTCTTATACACCATGAAGAACCATTTTAAAATTATTTTGTTCCGGAGATCAGGCGACGGGGTCAACTTGAGGGAAGCAGGCAAGCTCCAGAGGTAGAGAGAGTCCCATATCGATTACGTCCCGACGGCGCTCATTCCGAGAATGGAGGATCTCGAGTACCCCGACCATGAAATGCTAGGTGAAAATTTATGGCCCTGATGCAAGTCAAAACGTGCAAGACGCGCACCTTGGAAGGGTGGAGCCATATGTCTCGTGCGATGCGTTTCTTGACGTCCGTTTGTCATGTCAACGAGAAGGTTGCTTCTGACTATTTCTAGTCTTGCTAAAGCCGAATGAAGCTGGAGTCTGGACCACGCGTTGCATGAGTCGGCGCGTCGAAACTGAGTTGGAGTAAGGACGTGGTGTTGCGGCGAGACGGTTTGCGAGATTCATACTTGTAGATTACCTTCCCACTGTTTGAAGTGGTGCATTCCGTACTTGTCAGGAAGTGCTCTTGCCCGCACACGAAAACAGAGGTGCACAGGGATCTTGCATAGACAAATTGGTAGTTGCGGGGACTAGTAGCATCACGACCCGAGAGTGAGTAGTTGACTTGAAACAGGAGCTGAACTTGCCACGTCACGCTCGCAAGCTTCCGACGAGCTGTACCATCTCCATTTGACTCTCTCCGTCTATGTGATCGGCAGCCCCGTTCTGCCTTTGCAAGCGAGGTTACGCCAATGGCAGTCTGCGCTTCGGAGTTCATGGTAACCTGGATCTGTCAACGAGCTGCGCCCCAGATGAAGCGGATTCTGAAGCGATGGTACGATAGATGTGTTTTGCACTGCAATGAGTTCAGGCTGACTGCAGACCAATGCACTCTCTGACACATCAAACACCACCAACCTCCCTCGCGACCAGTGAGAACATCATCACCATCATCGGCAACTCTAGTCGTCAACTGGCAGAAACTACTACTATAGGTCAAAGTTGACCAGATGTACGTCTTGGACTCTGACTCGCGCAAAACAAGTGCCAGTGTGGCATATGACCGAACCAATGCGCAGGGCAACGCGCAACTCGCAGTAGTATCGCATGAGGGTGGCCCCATCCCATCACCGGCACCTGCATCGCAACCTGCACCGCTTGGAGATGGACCCCGTGCGGTGCCACGTCAAGTGTATCAGCAGGTATCTGCTCTGCTAATATCGTATCACTCACACGATAGTGTCTGACATGACGACAACTAGGCCGACAGTCCGTGTATTTCCCGACCGGTGGTCGTGCACTGTTGCGATGCCTCCATTGATGACGACTATAAATTTAGGACGCACTCGTCAATCTTTTGTCATCCTGCATTCCCCCCTGCGCTGAACCCTCTATTGAAATGGATACCGCTCAATTCAACGCTTCCGTAAGTACATATCTCCATGCCTTCTAATTCATTCGTTTACACTTGTCCGCTAGGTTTGCAGTGTCGTTCAGATGATCCCTCCGCAGAAGATCACGAGCTGTGCGCATATCGCCAAGCTGCTCGGGGAACCAACCAAAAGCAGGCGGGTTAGTCAAGGTATGCTTCATATCTTGTCATTGGAACGTCTTTGAATGCCAATGCGTTCTTGTAGTCGTCAAGTTCCTTGGACAGACTTCTTCCCCCTTGCCATGGCACCGCGTGATTTCGACCTCTGGAATCATAGCCAACCATGGTGATCTCGGCCGCGCGCAAAGAAGCGCACTCGAGGTCGAGGGTGTACCTGTATTGACCGGCTCATATGGTGAATCTCGCGTGGAGTTTGGTCAATCCGGTTGGTTCCCCAAAGACATGTTGATTGTCTCAGAGATGGATTCCGATGATGAGTGGGGTGCATGATTGGGCTCTGCATCTCATCGGTCTCGCTCTGTTTCCCCGGCTGTCTCACTATACCCTCCGACAGGAGCAGAATACAGCCGCGCCCCTCTTATGCACCTGTATTCCTGATTCTGCTCGGCTCCCTGTCTCTGGTCCTTCAAGACATATTATTCGGCGTTCGCTTTCAAGAAGTTATCACGGGTTTCGGACTTTTTATTCGTTTCCTGTCGCGCACTCGCGCTCGTTTTGTTCACGGACTTTGTTATGACAACGGTAGTGATTCTCTCGTGTAGCATTCCTCTATTACCTGGTATTCGGATTGGATGTGTATCTCTACCCTTTGTACGAATTTCAGGTGACCTTGTTCCTTTTGCTGAGTTTCAAACGAGGTGTGACCACCACCAACACATATTCATGCTGCTCGCTATCTGACACGCCCACAACCATGTCAGAATCACTCTACGCGTCGTGTGCGCAGGTCCTTGCTCTATGTCAAGGCATAAAAGATGACTTGCCAGCTCTCCTCGATCCCGTTTCCGGATTCGCGCCAAGACTTCGACAACTATGTCGCGATCAGTGAGTCCACCTCGCCCACCCGCTCCACGTCGTCCTAGACCGCCGTTCAACCAGAGTTGAAGAATTAGAGAGTGGCGCCACGTCAGACGTGTCTCGGGTCGAATTAGAGGCACTACGGATGGAAGCCAACACCTGGGGTCTACTACAAGCTCTCATGCCGTGCGTGGACCCATCTTTTGCTTTCGTCTGTATATCAACCCCCTCGCAGTGCCCGAAAAACAGAGCCAGAGCACCATCTCAACCCACGTACCGTCCTCGCTCAGAACCCATTCACGCCCACGTTGACCCTCGCCCAAACCATCATGCACGCGTCGCCTTTGCTCACAGAACTCGTCGTCGTACGCGAATGGCTCCACGAGACCGCATCATCACCACAGCACCCCGAGGCCACCACCGGATACTGGAAGTTCACAAAGCACAACGTGATGCAAGCATTACGCACTGGACAGGGTACGAGAGAGGGACTCGTGGCAGAGTTTGATCCGGATGCAGTGAATAAAGGGGATGGCAAGTCGTTGGCTGCAGATGACGCGGTGAGTGAACAGCGTGCGTCTGGCTGGGGACTGGGAACTGAGTTTGTCCTTGGCAAGGCTTTTGAAAAAACGTTGACGCAATCGTTGTATTCGTTTGTGCGCGCCGGAAGACTGGACGAAGCCGTGCAATTGTGTCGAAAAGCCCACCAACCATGGCGCGCAGCGAGTATTCGTGGATCATTACTGTTTCAGTGGCGAGCAATCGGTGGGTCACACGAAGCTATATTGGCGTGCTTGTACTCATCCTCTGCGAAGTAAATGAACTCTGCGAGGAGGGGTTCGAGGACGATGATGATGCAGAGGGCTGGCAAGGCAACAGACGTCGGCGACTGTGGAAGTCGACTTGTGTAAAAGCTGCTCTAAACGTAAAGATGCACCATCTTCCTCCTATTCAACTTGGCTTATATCTCCCAGCCCAACTTGTCCGACCCCGAGCGAGTATTATATGCGGCTCTCGCACCAACCCCTCAAACATTCAACGTCCTCAAGTCTGCATGTCGGACCTGGGAAGATCACCTATGGGCTCAAATAAGCATACTGTGCGAAGAGAAGCAAACCGCGGAAATGATCAAACTGGGAGGAGGCTACTGGGAGAATGGATTGGAGGCACTCAGCGATACGTCTATTCCAGTGGACGATGCAGACGAGAAAGAGGAAGAAGAGTGGGAGAAGGAGGCAACTACTGCGTTGGAGACATTGGGCGCCGTCAATGTCGATGACGGGTGAGATGCCTGTTTACTCTCTTGCGGTACTCGTGTTGACCGACGATCTAGTCCCCCAGCCGACAATGCTTTTCACGTCTCTCAATTGGCAATCATACTCGACCGGACACACTCGTTGTTGGAGACATTTGCAGGAGGCTTGAGGGACGGCATGTACGATTCTGAATCGTCAGAGTACGTATTCTCCTTTCTTTTATCGGGAGATTATGCATTCGTGTGCTAGGTACCCCACCATGACGCGATTTTTTGCTCACTTGTGTCTCTTCCTGCAAATGATTGATATCCCCGTACCACCATTGGCCACCCAAGTGATTTTGGAGGCATATCTGCAAGTCCTCGAGGTTAGTATCAATTATAATTCGATCTTAAATCTCATATCTACTGTCTATGGATCCAGGGTGCTGGCCAGCGAGATCTCATTGCTATGTATGCTGGTGCTCTGGGCGATAATGCTGTAGAGCGTTATGCCATGTTCCTCACGTCCCTCGATCTTTCCGCTGATATCAAGGAGCGAAAACTAGCACTGACGCGTGCGCGCGAACATGGCCTTGACGTGGATCGTGTCGCCATTGTCGCTGCTGAGCGAACGATTGAAAAGTCCTTTGAGGTGTGTAATGTTTTTTGGTTCCTTGGATTGTGCTCAATTTGCAATTCGCCAGCTGCTACCTCAGCTAAAGGGCCCACTTCCATCGATCATCGCACTGCAAAATCCACCGTCGGAAGTGGAGACGCTATTGCTCCGCTCTATAGAGTGGACAACCTTTATGGAAGCTACTTACGACACTGCCCTGGAACAAGCCACTGTGATATTGCGGTACTTCCTTGGTATGTCTAGCGTTTTGACCTTGATCTGTCGCTCATTCGTACAAGGTTCTGGACGTGTCGCTTTGGCGCGTGGCTTATTGGACATGTTACCGCGTGAACTAGCTTCCATCGACGAACCCGAAGAACGTGCAACCGAATATCTCCACTACAGGCAATTTTTCAATGTGTGGGGCCTTCTTGATCGAGTGGTGGAATGTCAGTCATTGGAAGCCTCATTGATGAACAAGGATACTCGGATAGCGTGGTTGAAGGACTACAAGGTAAACAATGAGTCTCACGCTTTCGTGCAGCTGATTTCGTCTTTAAATCAGGGTCTCGTTGACCAAGCATACGAGTCCATTGTGAAGCTGCTTACCTCTGACTGGATGCTGCCTGACCAAAACAACCCCATTGGTTTGCACCGCCTGTAATTTTTGTCATCTCTGCTTCTCATAGTGCCCTTTAGATCAGCGACATGGTGAAATGCTGCGCATCCGACAAATTTACATCCCTGAACTGATACTGCGGCTGCACGTCATGCTGCACTCATCGAGGGAGCATATACCAGGGTCCGTCCACATTTTGCTAGTGTCGTCTCTCAAACTAACCAACGCGACAGGAACCTCAAGGTCGCGCTCGAGCTCGTCAATATTGTCGCAGATTCGCGATACAATCTGTACGATGACTTTTTGCATCCGGGTGGGCGCAGGCTTGCTGAATACTTGGGCGCGGTGAGACGGGCTGTGTTGGCGGGGCTGGAGAGTGGTGGCTCAGATCCATTCAAGGTTGTCTCCTCCTAACTTGTCAATTTGACTAGAGACCCACTGAATGGATACGAGACCGAATTGATCATTGCGATGACCCGTTCCCAAGACAAGACAAGTGAAACAAGTGTCCTGTCAGGGCAAGCTGACGTGTGACAGGACGATATGTCAAGAATGGATTGCTACCGACGGGTGATGGCGCTGCAATTACACTAACTGCCACGCCGCCACGGTAACTTTTTGTATACCTGGATACTTAAGCGGCAAGATCATGGTCCACGGCCAGCAACTATCCCGCACTCGATCCGCCATGAAATTTCTTGACAAAGTCCTCGACTACGCCGAGCGGCTCCCCGAGGGCATCGAGCGCGCCCGCGATCAGATAATCGGTGCGCTCAATATGCTTGTACGATGCCAGCGTTGTCTCCATCTAATACATCTCCGTGTTGCAATATGCCAGGTCTCTTGGATGGCGATCGTGCGTCCTCGATAGTCACTTGTTCTGAGAGGATTCAATTTGACAACGATCTGCAGGTCGCCATGATACCCCGGAAGAGAGAATGAACGACGAGATTCGGGCCAGGATCAATGCCAGTCATCGGTTCGAGAGCTTTGCGGATCAGAGGCAGGAGAATGCGATCAAGTGGTGTGTGCATCCCCGCTTCATGTCTGTGCCAAAGGGTGGGGGACTGAACTCGCTTTTCCCATCGGCAAGGCACATTGATGGCCAGGATTATTTTTGGGCTGTGTCTGAGATTCTTGATAGCGCAAGGGATGTGATCTTTATTTTGGTGCGTGCGCCTTTGACTTGGAGTGATTGTCAGCTGAGGCGCGGGATATGTAGGATTGGTGGCTCTCGCCAGAGTTGTACCTCCGGTACGCGTTTCAGTGGATATCGGCAGTGCAAACGTGCCAAGCTTATCGCCGCTCACCAGCCGACCCCCGGCGCAGAACGAAGAATGGCGCCTCGACAGGCTGTTGCAACGCAAGGCTCAGCAAGGCGTCAAGATCTACGTCGTCGTCTACAAAGAAGTGACCCAGACGATGACCATGGGTTCCAAGCATACCAAGGCAAGGCTGCGCGTGCCCTGGATGTTGACCAAAAGCATGACCCTAGTTAATAGGCGGCGTTGGAAGCGCTCCATCCCAATATTGCGTGCATGCGTCACCCCGATCATATCGGTAGCAAAGGTGTGTCATGTGATATTGGTTTTGTTCCGTCCGGGATTTTCAATTGGCGATACTAGATACCGTCGAGTTTTGGTCTCATCACGAAAAGGTTTGGGTCAGCGTGATTAGCTAAAGGTGCGCTGACGCATGGTGTGGTTGGCGCGCAGGTTGTGGTGGTCGACAACCATCGAGCTTGTATTGGGGGGTTAGACTTGTGTTATGGACGTTGGGATACCCACAATCATCCGTTGGCTGACGTGCATCCAACTGACTTTTCTCGTACTCTCTTCCCCGGGCAAGACTACAACGACGCACGTTTCCTAGATTTCCAGGATGTCGCCAACTATATTAGTAATGGGGTCTCCATTCTAGAAACCCCGAGGATGCCCTGGCATGATGTGAGTTGTTTTTTGGTGTCCAGCCAGTAAACCCCTACACTCATGTTGTAGGTCCATATGACGGTATGCGGCTGTGTGGTGCTTGATATCTGCCAGCATTTCGTAGAGCGCTGGAATGAAATCAAACGTCGCAAGGTACGCATTGAACGGACTACATTGTCTCTTGAGCTCAGTCACCTCTTCTTAGTATCGTGATGATTCGTATGTGATGACAAATGTAATTGGTTCATATCATTGACCCCTATCCCAGGAGGTTCGATTGGCTTGCGCTCCCCCACAACGTTCTAATCGCACCAGACGAGGCTGTTGCGCGTACGTATCAATATCCCCAGTGACACGCCTTCTTACGTCCTTTAGAACATCCTCACCGTGAGCAGTGGCACATGATTGGCAAAAAGTTTAGGCAACGCTTTCACCTCCCTATGGGTGACACCGTTGAAGAGCCATACCCAGCACCACCACACGGGACATGCCGCGTTCAAGTCGTTCGCAGCGTGTCGGATTGGAGTCACGGTGTCCTCACGGAACATAGCATTCAGAACGCTTGTACGTTTGCTTGCCTCCCACATTCCTGTGTGAGCGTAACCTCCTGACGGGATCTGTTGTCATTGCCAGACATTCAATTAATTCGCGAAGCCAACCACTTCATCTATATCGGTGGGTTCCGGTGCCGTTCCTTCCATTCGGTATTGACCGGGGCGTAATGCATTTCCCGTGGTGATCGTGGGCATTTGTCACCCTTTACAGAGAATCAGTTTTTGTGCGTAGCGCTCGTTCTGCATCGTGTTGGGGTTTCTGAGCTGGCATGCTGTATCCAGTATATCAAACACTCAAGATGAAGGTCCGGTGAAGAATCAGATTGCAAAGGCGTTGGTGGAGCGTATCATTGAGGCCGCCAGAGCCGGGAAGAAGTTCAAGGTCAGGGCCGCAAATCAAGGGGGTGATCAACGCGCGCTCATGATTGCTTCTCCCCCTAGGTCGTCGTCGTTTTCCCCGAGGTCCCAGGATTTGCGGGAGATATCAAGAACGAGACCGCAATAAAGACGATCATGGCGGCACAGTACCGTACGATAAACAGAGGTGGTCATAGTATCTACGAGGAGGTCCGCAGGGCAGGCTATGAGCCGTAAGTGTTTACATGTTATTTTCGTGCGTGGCCCCATGATCACCACTAGAATGGACTATATCCGATTCTTCCACTTGCGTGCTTATGACCGCATTAACGCACCCCAGTGTGAGTCCGCTCCTTTTTCTGCCGTCAGGCTTTTGACGAAAGGACTGGCGTATATGACAGCCGTGATTGCGCAAATGGAGAGGGCTTCCGGTGTGACGTTCCATGAAGCACAGATTGCACTGGCGCGTCAGTGGGTTGGGAAGTACCTTTTTGGAAAAGACGTTCCTCGCGACGTCTATATCAAAATTCCCCAGGAACCCAAATTTGGGGTCGCCGGCGCAGAAGATACGCCGGTGAAGAAGGACAAGGTGCCTCTTCCCGAGACTCTCGAAGCTGCGAGAGAGGTTCTTGCGCGGTTCGAGTCTGGTGTTCAGGCTCTGCAGTCGAATGAGATTGTGGCGGATTCGGTGTCCCACCATGCGTTGCAAGGGAGGCGGTCCTTGATGGATGAGACGTGGATAGGAACGGATGAAGAGGAGCTGAACTGGTGCGCGACGCCGCGTTTGGTGAGTAATGGAGACTAACGGGTCGAGACAGTTACGTGTCGGAGGTGCTGTATATCCACAGCAAAGTCATGATTGTGGACGACAGACGTGTCATTGTAGGTGTCCATTCCATGTCATGTGTGATTGGGACTAACGAGACGATTCAGATGGGATCTGCCAACTTCAACGATCGGAGTCAGAAGGCAAGTAGCAGACTGAGCCCTGTGTCGCGAGTCTTTAGCTGATTGGTTGTGTGTAGGGTAATGGTGACTCTGAGATTGCGCTGGTGGTGGAGGATGACGATATGATCGAGACGACGATGGACGGGCGTCCCTACATGGCAGCACGATTTGCTGCTACTTTGAGGCGGAGGTTGTTCAGAGGTAAGAGGGCTGTCTAGATGCAGGGTAACGCACGGACCTGATTGTCGCTTGCAGAACACATGGGTCTTATTGAGCCCCAACGCACGGGTCATCAGGCAACCTCGTTCATGCACCCAGCACCGATACCTAATGAGGATGAAACGTATTTGCCAGAGGACGCCGCCGTGGCGGACCCACTTTCGGATGACATGCTTGATTTATTGTACAACACAGCACGTAGGAACAGGGAGATATTCACCGAGTTGTTCCGGCCTGTGCCGACGAACTTGGTGCGATCGTGGGCGGCTTATGAGGTGCGTAATTGTGCGAGCGACGGACCGTCAAGTGGCTCACGGGCGGATAGAATTACGTGCCAAACGTGAAGACCGGCCATGTTGTGCCAGGCATTCCCTTGCAGCGGGTTAGGGAGCGTCTCAGTCAGGTCAAGGGTTCTGTGGTCGAGTGTCCATTGGTGAGTGGCCTAGTTTTGGGGCACTTGATCAGCGCTGAGGTGTGTATCCAGGACTTTTTGATGGATGAGGACTCGTTTGCGGGGGGTATTGATTGGATTGGACTTAACCCTACATTGCCAGTCTACATCTAGCGAGGATGTAAGAAGCTATATCTCGGGCGTTGTATATCTGTCGTGTATATAAAGTGGGGTGGAGCAAGGCGGAGATGATCTGAATTTAGTTAGAATTGCGGGTAATTAGCTTGTCATACCCTTGAATAGTTAGTCATTCCTGCCTTCCGCGCTTTTCCTCTCACCACCACCCACCACCGTCGTTGCTCGACATCGTCCCCAACGATGAGCTCGATGAGCGACTACACTCGCCCTCCCAATGACCCGTTTCTCTCACATCTCATTGCTCTGCTTTCTACTTACGAGCTATGTCCCATGTCTACCCCACCGCCCCGATATGACGGACCCGGCGACTGGCAGACGGACACCATTCTCCGCTCCCTCTCTGCCGTCGCCCGCAGAATGTACACCGCAGAGGAAGCCGTTGCATCCATAAAGGCCTCCGAATCCTGGCAAGCAAATGGGCCAGAGACCAAGAAAAGGCGTAGTGTAGGCGACACTCCCGTACCCTCTTCCTCGTCTTCTCAGAAGGATCATACACCTTCTTTCCCCTTGCAGCCTAGCACAATGACACCCAAGCCCGCAAGTGTAGCCCGCAACGGCTTCTTCTCAAACAGGTCCGATACGACTATCAACAATGCCGATGGTTCGGGTGATATTGAGATGTTGGCAGAGGACGCAACGGTGGGCGTCGCTGATGTTGATCGTGCTCCGTCTACTAGACCGATCAGCTCTCGCGTCCAGAATATGTCGTTATCGCTTGATAACATTCCCAACAACTTTGACGTCTCGAAACTGTCACGTACGTTCTCAAACTCGTCTGCCTCTGCTCCCTCAACCTCCCATCTCGAGCACATGTCTTGTCCTACGTGTGGCAAGGTCATCACGGATACAATCACGATGAGTCGCATCAATGGTAGTTTCAATGGATCTCAGTCAGGATCGCCACTCGTCGTCCCTCCTGGTCCTCTCGCTGCGGCTGCCTTTGAGAGCGGCATGAGTGCTGTAGAGGAACTCCGCTTGCTCAAGGCACAAGTACAGGATGTCGCACGTGTTTGCAATGCTGTCGCTCGCGGCGACTTGTCACAAAAGATCACCGTTCCTGTACAGGGTGTCGTCATGGTTCAACTCAAGGACGTCATTAACACTATGGTAGTCTCCGATCGTACCAGATGGGCACATCATGCTTATTTACGCAAATAGGTGGATAAATTGGGACAGTTCGCCAAGGAAGTCACTCGTGTCAGTCAGGAAGTCGGTACGGAAGGGTAAGTCCTAATTGAAATGCTTTATTTGGTTCCGCTTTTGAATAACCCCCTTTTAGCAAATTGGGTGGACAGGCGCTCGTTCTGGATGTCGAAGGCACATGGCGTGAATTGACGGGTGTTGTCAACAAGTTAGCCGCCAATTTGACGAGTCAAGTCCGGAGTATTGCCAAGGTCACGAAAGCCGTCGCATTGGGTGATTTGTCGAAGCAGATTGACGTCGATGCTCGCGGAGAAATCTTGGACTTGAAGAACACTGTCAATGGAATGGTTATCCGTCTCCGAGCGTTAGCCGCCGAGGTCACTCGTGTCACTCTCGAAGTCGGTTCTCAAGGAAAGTTGGGTGGTCAAGCTCACGTCCCTGACGTCGAAGGCGTTTGGTTTGAATTGGTTCGGAATGTAAGTCAACAAGGCATTATGAGACCGCTTCATGTTGATCTCGTCGCAGGTGAATCGGATGTGTTCGAGTTTGACGGATCAAGTGCGGTCTATCGCCAAGGTCACAACTGCTGTCGCCAAAGGTGACTTGACCCAGAAGATCGAGATTCAAGTCGAGGGAGAGATGTCGACGTTGAAGGGTACCGTCAACTCCATGGTGGACCAATTGAGCGCATTCGCTTCTGAAGTCACGCGTGTCGCCCTGGAGGTCGGCACTCAGGGTATCTTGGGTGGTCAGGCTCGCGTCGAAGGCGTACAAGGAACTTGGGCGGATTTGACGCGCAATGTCAACGTGAGGCTTTCTCCAGTTGTGACTGTTGGACTCGCCTGATCATACCTTTTTGTAGAAAATGGCTAGCAATTTGACAGATCAAGTGCGGTCCATCTCGGAGGTCACAAAGGCTGTTGCGTTGGGTGATTTGAGCAAGGTCGTCAATGTTGATGTCCAGGGAGAGATGCTTGATTTGAAGATGACCGTCAACTCCATGGTTGCCCAGTTATCTACGCTCGCGAATGAGGTTACTCGAGTGTCCTTGGAAGTCGGAACGGAGGGTATCTTGGGAGGTCAGGCCTATGTACCTGATGTCCAGGGAATGTGGAAGGTTTGTCGGGTTTGTTGGCTACTGAGCCTCGGTTGACGTGTTCCTTCGCCTTGGATAGGTCTTGACAGACAATGTCAACTTGATGGCCATGAATTTGACCAACCAAGTGCGTTCTATCGCTGAAGTCACCAAGGCTGTCGCGGCTGGTGACTTGACAAGGAAGATCGAGGTCGATGTACGTGGCGAGATCAAAGAGTTGAAGGAAACTGTGAATGGCATGACTGAGAGTTTAAGCTTATTCGCCGATGAAGTCACTCGTGTCGCAAGAGAAGTCGGAACAGAGGGGCGATTGGGAGGACAAGCCCGCGTGACCAATGTTGGTGGTACCTGGAAGGTGAGTTTGGGTTCGCGACGCATGGAAAGAATGGTCTTCTGAACGTGGCTGATTGTAGGATCTCACGGATAATGTCAACGTCATGGCTGCAAACGTGAGTGGTAGATTGCTCCCAACTCGCTCTGCGCTCACGGGGTATCTCAGTTGACCTTGCAAGTTCGAACCATCGCCGTCGCCACAGTGAGTTCACCTGGGTTTGTACATTCCAGAGGTCAATCTAATTATCCTGTTAGACGGCTGTCGCTCGTGGCGACTTGACACAGCAAATTACTGGCGTCTCGGTCTCTGGAGAGATGCTAAGTTTGGTGAATACCATCAACGACATGATTGCCCAATTGGCCATCTTCGCCAAGGAGGTCAAGAAGGTCGCCTTCGAGGTCGGTACGGAAGGTAAACTAGGCGTCCAAGCCGAAGTGGGCAACGTGCAGGGTATCTGGCAAGAAATTACGTGCGTTGACGACTCTTAGAATTCGCTTCGTCCACACTAATCCATCGTTTCACCACGACGCAGAATGTCTGTCAATACCATGGCTGGAAACTTGACCACGCAAGTGCGTGGATTCGCCCAGATTTCGGCAGCAGCTATGGACGGCGATTTCACTCGATTCATCACGGTTGAGGCGAGCGGCGAGATGGATTCATTGAAGACACAGATCAATCAAATGGTGTTCAACTTGCGTGACTCCATCCAGAAGAACACTGCCGCGAGAGAAGCCGCCGAGTTGGCAAACAGGTCCAAGTCCGAGTTTTTGGCGAACATGTCCCACGAAATCAGGTATGAGGTGTATTTCCGATCGTTGACGCCTGCGGGTTACTAATATGGATCAAGAACGCCAATGAACGGTATCATTGGTATGACAGAACTGACTCTGGACTCAGATCTCAACAGATCGCAGAGGGAGAGTTTGTTATTAGTTCACTCGTTGGCCCGCTCGCTATTATTAATCATTGATGACATATTGGATATCTCCAAGAGTAGGTCTTTCACATTTGATGGCTGTTTTCAAACTGAAATATTGGTGCAGTTGAGGCTGGCCGCATGACTATGGAGGCGGTGTCCTATTCCTTGCGCCAGACGGTCTTCGGAATTCTGAAGACTTTGGTTGTCCGAGCATCGCAGAACAATCTGGATCTCACCTACGATGTGGACCCCGACATTCCAGATCAGTTGATTGGTGATTCACTTCGGTTACGCCAGGTCATCACGAACCTCGTTGGCAATGCCATCAAGTTTACACCCTCGAAAGTGTCGCGCAAAGGGCACGTCGCCCTCAGCACGCGACTTCTGGCGTTGGACGACCAGAGTGTTACCCTCGAATTTTGTGTCACGGATACGGGTATTGGCATTGCCAAAGACAAGCTGAATCTCATTTTCGATACCTTCTGTCAGGCAGATGGATCTACGACACGCGTATGTTTTGGTGTCCTTTCCTCGCTTCCGGTGCAGTGAATTAATCACCGTTGTTCGTCTCACAGGAATACGGTGGAACCGGTCTAGGTCTCTCTATTTCGAAACGCCTCGTGAACCTCATGCAAGGGAACATGTGGGTTGAAAGTGAGGTCGCAAAAGGCAGCAAGTTCTTCTTCACCATCACTTCCCAAATCAGTCAAAGCCCGATGGAGCACACGTTGCAAAAGATGCAGCCATTCCAAAGACGTGCAATCATGTTTGTCGATACACTATGTGATACCACCGGCGTCGTCCAAAGAATTCAGGAACTTGGTCTCAAGGCATATATCACTCACGATGTCTCCGAAATTGCGGACAAGGAACGTTGCCCTCACTTTGATACCATTGTCGTTGATTCTCTCACGATGGTATGCTGTGTCAGATTCTTTATTTTCCATGCCATTTTAACCTCATGCTGCGCAGACGGAGAGTATAAGAGAGTATGAGCATCTGCGGTACATCCCAATTGTCTTGTTGGCTCCTTCGATGCCCAGACTGAACCGTGAGTGTAATCCACACCAGAATTATCTCGCATTCTCTCAACCTGTGCGGTTTTTTAGTCAAGTGGTGCTTGGACAATAGTATCAGCTCTCAAGTGACAACCCCTGTAACTGCACAAGATCTTGCATCCGCCTTGATTTCAGCCCTGGAGTCCAATACCGTATCTCCGGTTGCTGCTCCGAATGACATCGTCTTTGACATTCTTCTCGCTGAGGATAACATGGTCAACCAGAAGTTGGCCGTGAAGATCCTGGAAAAGTATGGCCACTCAGTGGAGATCGCTGAGAACGGTAGCTTGGCTGTAGACGCATTTAAGACGAGAGTTCAACAGGTCAAACCGTTTGATATCATTCTCGTGAGTCTACCTTTGGCGGTTAATGATCCTTGAGTGCTTATACGTATACACTAGATGGACGTGTCAATGCCATTCATGGGAGGGATGGAAGCTACAGAACTTATTCGGGCGTATGAAATGCACAAGGGCCTTTTGCGGACGCCGATCATTGCACTTACTGCACATGCTAGTGCGTCAGTTTCACGTTCTTGTCGATTCCAAACTAAGGCATTCTCCAAGTGATCGGTGACCGTGAACGATGCTTGCAGGCAGGCATGGACGATCACATTACGAGTGCGTACCTTGTTTACCATTCGCTGAGGCCTTACGGACTTCTGTCCGCGTGCAGAACCGTTGCGACGTGGTGACCTCTTGAACTCGATTAACAAGCTTGCTGGCGAGCGCGCTCAACTTGCTAAACAGCATCACCTGTTGCAGCGACCACCTCCACTCATGGCCTCATAGGAAATCTATTTTCTGGAATACCCCATGATTTCGTCTCTCATGTGAAGAAGATCCTAGCCACTTTCATCTTACATGCACCTCGATATCCTATCCAGCTCCTACCTGTCATCATCTTTTTTTTTACTGTAGCACCTCTCTCAAGCCTACGCCCTTTAAATTCGCAACTGTATTAGCTCTAAACTGACGTAGTGGTCGCTCATTCATCTGTAGACCATCTTGCACCGCGAGTGCGCCGTGTGGCACTATGTATATCCATAATCCTCGCGTTTTCGTTTTGCTTTGTTCCTACTATGTCGCCATTGTCTGTGTTTTAATCTGTCCACCATGAATCTGGACTGTGTTTAATCCATGTCGATTCATGCGGCACTTGAACTTGGTTGAGACCGGGAATAATCGGAAATTTCCATTCTTCGGTGTTACTGTAGGCGCATTACATTGACTTTTGGATGTTAGGGGATTCTTCCAGGTGAATTCGATGATTGAATCATTCAAGGCTCAAGCAAGCACCCGATAAGCTGCCCTTTGGCAGCATATCAACCCTGATAAGGGTGCCAAGGTAGCAAGGATTGCCAACCTTTGCACCGAGAAGACTCGCCGGTCTCCTGCAATAAGTGCATCATCCCGTATTTCGGACTCACTTGGTACTAGTACTTCCCCCTAGCCATATGAACCACAGCGCAGCTCATTCGCCACCCTAGCCGTGCGTGGATGAGGCTTATACTTCCGAGTCTGTCAGAATCAAACATATCGCTCCAGCCTTCAGCACTGCCGTAGGTACGTATCCGAGTATGTGTATTGGATGCTTCAGGTTGACAGTCTGAATCTTAGTCAACTTGAAGAATCTGTCATGGAATGACGAGATTGGAGACATTTAACCAAAGAAACATACTTAACGTATGTACCATGTGATTGCTCGGCGCTCACCTTGCCATCTTTGTCTCGAAGAACACTAGTACTCTATCGCTGACGACATCATAAAACTTCGATGGCGGTTGTAATTTCAGAGTCCGCTTCGGTTGCCCTGCCATGGTACGCATGTCCAAGTCACTAGCAACGCTTCAGTGTCGGCGATTTTTGTTTCTCAACAAAAATACCACAAAATGGCTTCGTTCAACCTTTCATTGAGAAATGCTTCCAACATATTTTTGAGCCCTGTGGAACATTAATTGTTAAGGGGGGTAAGCGAAAGTGATTCAATATGTGGTCTCTACTTCGGCTCAGCAAATTTACAGCAATACATAGGATTATCACGCGAGCCGACTTCCTCGCGTTATATATACTGTCATGATATGGGTTTGGGTAAGCGGTTTCCCCCTGCAACTCGCTCGAGGTTTGGTTTTACCGCCATGGTGTCTTTCCGCTCTGTTGTGGCCGGATCAATGCAAGCCATTCCGCTGGCGGACAAACTCAGGCGTCTCAGTCCTTCTGCACGCGATGTGTTGAAAAGGTCAACGCCTACTGCTCCTTACTTTGTCGCTTACAACGACAAGTGGCTCGACACGTTTCCCTCCGTGTCACAACTTCAGGTGAGCAACGCGCTGGTACTATGATCCATGTTGGTCGCTGACCGACACGCTGAGCAGGGTTTCAATGTCTTGTAAGTGGCTGTCGGAGGGCGTATCCAACGGGATAGTCACGGTTGATTTGTCCTCAGTGCCTTTGGTTACTTGTTTGCTTCTGGCTCTGCCGATGAGGCTCAGCGTTGGGAGGAGCTTACCTCCAGTGAGCGTGCCACCTACGTGCAGGAGTACAATGCGGCTGGAATCTCATTGATCGTCTCCGCCTTTGGGCCCACCCAGAAGCCAACAACTTCGGGCGTCGACTTCATGACAACGGCGAATACCATGGCTGATTGGGTGATCCAAAATGGCGTTAACGGCATCGACGTCGATTATGAGGTACTGCTCCGAGCTCACTTTTAGCAATACCAGCCTGAGCTCAGCTGATCGGGATCTATGCGGATCACAGGACTTTAATGCATTTAATAACGATGGAGGTAGTGCTGAGTCCTGGCTCGTCAGCTACACCAAACAGCTCCGTACAAAACTTCCGCAAGGACAATACATTCTCACTCATGCCCGTGGGTTTTTATCATAGGTTGAGTATATGGTGGTGGTTGACTAAACATCTTGTAGCCGTCGCGCCATGGTGAGTACATAGTATCGCCAAATTGACACAGCGCTTGTTTATCTAAATGGGAATAAGGTTCTCTCCGAACAAGTGGGGTGGCGGAGGCTACCTCGCTGTTGACCAGAGCGTAGGTTCTTTGATAGATTGGGTGAGTTGATATGATTTAATACGCATATTCCGTCTGTCCTGGGGCTTTGGTTGACCATTATGTCAGTACAACGTCCAAGTAAGCACAATGATCGACCCCTCAGAATGTTTCTTTCTGACCAAAAATTACGACATCTAGTTTTACAATCGTGAGTGACTGAGTAAATTCCTTCCAAGCATGAAAATGCTCATCGCAGTTTCGCTTGGTTACAGAGGGAGCTTCAGAGTACACGACATGCTCTGGCCTACTGACTACTTCTACGCCAACCTGGCCCGAAAGTGCCCTCTTCCAGATTGCGGCAAACGGCGTCAGCCCGGACAAATTGGTGATCGGGAAACCAGCGACGACCTCGGATGCCAACAATGGGTACATCAACCCGTCGACACTCGCTTCGTGTGTCTCACAGGCGGCTTCGAAAGGCTGGGGTCAGTTTTCACATATTATGTATATGTGGAATGCATGGAATGCTGACCAAAGAACGACATGTTTAGATGGTGGTGTGATGGTCTGGCAGGTGATTCCGTTTATGTTTTCCTGAAAGCGAGTAGAGGCGACAAGCTTGTCCGACAGTACCCGGATGCCACCTCCTCGTGGATCACCACCGTTCGCGGAAATACATGGCCAGTTTATGATTCTTCCTCTCTGATGACCACGACACCGACAAATACTGGAACATCGGAGAGCAGTAATTGCTCTGGCGTCCCTGCATGAGTGAGCACTGATGCAGTAAGTTCCACGCAGACGTATGCGCACTATCCTCATTAACCAACTAACCCTCCCCCCTCTTTTTTTAGTATTCGAGTGGTAGCAAGGTCACCTATAAGTGAGTGCTTGCAAATTTTGATCGTGCTGTTTCAACCCTTCCGATACTAAATGCCAATCAAGTGACGAACTCTGGACTGCAAACCAGTCGAATCAGAATCAGACACCAGGAGGTAAGCTTTTACTTTATTTCCTGCTGGAAGACCAGTGATGATGATACCATGTATGAAAGGCTCCTCTGCTTGGACGAACGACGGCGCATGCACTTGAACCAACTTGTATACCCATGACGTCGTGATGGCGATTCAAGTTCCTTCCATTACCACCATATTTGTTTGGAGATTAACAACGCCTTGTATACCCTGCTATCAAAGCTGAGTTCCAGTGATACTATATATCGAATTCCTGCATACTGTGGTCGGGAGCGCGCATTTCATTATTTGGTGCCGTCAGTTAATACGACAGAAGCCACACAGCATATTCGAGATCTGTAAACATGAACATGAACTACGGGCAGGCACGGACGATCGCATCACGAATGCATACCTTGCCCACGTGTAGAACCATTACTTCTTGAAGTCGATTTCACCGGCTCGCTCAGGGTGAGCGTGCTCTGTTCGCTAGACAAATTTGTTCGTTGCAACTGGTGATCACGCGCACTCATGGTCCCATAGGAAATCCATTTGCAGGAGCGTTGCGCGTTATGGTATTTCGCATGCTGCATAAAGTTGATTCCATTTCGACCGCGTGCGGCACTTGATGTTGAGAACTCTGATCCGACGGTCCAGGTGGAATGTTTAAGCACACCGACGGACCCGCAGGGTTTGAGAACTTGAAGGTCGCTACCGAGCCGACGCCGACGCCAATCGGTTAGCAAAACGCTCCACTCGAAGGGCCCATTGATCAAGCGTTCCCATGACTTCATGGGAAACAAAGTTTAAAGTTGAGCCTAGCGGTCACACGCACGAACGCGTTCTCGTTGAGACGGCAGACACTGCATTGCGATAGGACTCTCAGGCTCGGAGGAAAGACGGAATTACTGTACTGATTCGATTGTCTTGGCATTACACTACGATGAAAACCTTAATTGGCAGATCCGAGCCTGGATTTAACAAAAAAAAAACGCGTGGGGTATGATATGTACGCAGATTCTTTCTCGACCGTTCCACGGTGTGGCGAGACGGGCAGGACAGAGCGTAGACGTCGCGTCAAGTGGAATCTCGGGCTCCAGAGATCCGAGACGCGTCCCGTCGTTGTTCCCTTTATTTATCAGAGCGAAACGAACGCGCCAGCGAGGGCAGCCACAATACACACGACCACACCACCGATTCTGAGGCTAGCGGCGCCGCCAGCCTTGGAGCCGAATGGGTTGCTGCTGCTAGAAGAGCTGCCGGTGGTGGCGGGTGGAATGGTTGCGCCTGTTGTTCCGCTACCACCTGTTGTTCCGCTACCGCTGCCACCAGAGCTAGAGCTGCCGAGCTAGCATTGCAAAGAAGATCCGTGAGCTCGGCAAACGATGTAGAGCGAAAAAGCACGACTCACAGTCAAGTCGCCATTGCAAGCCTCGTTCCAGCTATCGAGAGCACTTTGAGCCGTGCTCTGGACGGTAGGCTCGGCGTCGACGAGACAGGTCATGCACTGCTGTAGCTCGCTGCCATTCCCGGTTTCACACGTGCAACTGAGACTCGCACAATTCTGAAGTGAACAGTACAGGATGTTGATGAGCCATGAGAAGACCGTGGTGAGATAAAAAATGGACTCACGGTCAGGGTGTTCACGACTTCGCAAGGGGACTGGCAAGCAGAAGGAAGATCGCTGGGGTTAAAGGACTGACGAACTGTGAGCCCATGCGAGGTGGAATCCATAGGAGTGACTAAGGCCACAAGATGTCACGATAAAATACAAAGCATGCATAACGTGCCACATACAGCGAGAAACGACAGAAAGAGCGTGGAGGAGAGGAGTGATTTCGACCATCTTGAAGCAGGAAGTATACGAAGAGCAGGAATTGCTGGGTGAAGAAAAGGATGGGCGACATTCCCTCCCTTAAATACAAGACGGACTCCATTTTGGCATAGAGTCGATACCCCCATTGGGACATAGTAAAATTACGGCGTTCGCGCATGATTCTTCTGCGTGACCTGCCAGTGAACGCAAGTGAACCTGCCAAGAGATTCAAGGTACGACGGTCACTATCTTGAGACCCAGACAAGTCTAAAGATTTTAACACAAGCCATTCATGTTGACTAATAGAAGTAGAATGCCGAACATGCCTTTAGGTCCTAAGAGACTCCTGAAGAGTAAGTAAATCATGAGTGATTCCTACCAGTAGACCGACGGACAAGCCTCCCGGCTCTCGTATTCTCAAAGACACGTGCAGCCTGGACCCTGGTTACGAATTTGGATCTGCCAGTGAGCACTGGTTTAGCACTGGTTTAAGGAAGGTGTCGGGTATTCTCCCAAGCATTTTAAACCACAACGCTCAAGAAGAGAAGTCGCACACATACTTAGCATCCTTACCGCCACGTTCTGGGTCTTGGCATACAAAATTGTTATCATGGTCCGGTGGCAAGCATGAGTTTTTCAAATCTTCGAGCTGGTGGACTCGGACCAATATTTGTATGTAAGATGCCGAACTTGAACACGTACTTTACACTCACCCGGGTCCACGTCTTCGTAAGTACTACGGGCTTTCTCAATGTAGTATGTAGTATGTAGCGAGTGTCCCTCTGACTGTTTTAATCCAAGAATACAAGGTCCATTTGCTTCGCTGCCTTGGCAAGCAGGCACTTTGAAAGCGGTGTCGCCCGTGGTGGTCCTTAATCAACAGGTTCGATCAGGCCCGGATCAGTTAGTAGTTACCCAGGGGTAAATCACGAGTGGCGCCTGGCATATAGGGAGGGCGGTTCCTTAGGTTTGGGAGACAGTCATTGCTACTCTTATAAGGATGAGTTATTCGCGTTCAAATCCCCGAAGTGTGAGGGCCGCCGAAAGGAAGTTCAAGAATATCGTCCAATCCTCGATCGATGACTAATCTCACGCGTCTTCTCGCATCATCCTCGGATTCGTCAGCTGTTACAGCGGGGAAAAGACTCGGAGTATCGAACATGTTGGCTGTTCATTTCCCACCAACGCCCCATGTCTGCCTCGACCACCGACCCAGAGGCCCAGCCTCTTTTGAGTTCCTCAGAACCGCGCACTTACAGCAACGAACCTGCCCACGTCGAGGGCTCGTCTCGGGCTGCGGGTGGCAGTGACGAAGGCTCCAGCGACACCCTCGTCGTCGACGATACCAGCGCTCAAAAAACGAGATCGTGGCCAACGATCGCGTTCCAGAGCGTTATCGTGCTTTTGTCGCTCGGTGTGGTAGGCCTCTTCATCAAGGGATTCATCGACGCGGATGATGTCGAGGTCTGGTTCTATCTCGCGTGACGCTCTCGTTGGGGGTTACTCATTTGTGGTCGACCTAGTTCGACTTGGGCAAGGCCCTCAAGAGTGCTCTGGGTGGCGGTCTCAGTGGTGCTGCAGGTGAGGATGTCGAGCATGCATTCAAACGTAGCTCATCTTTTCGTAATCTAGCCATGGTCCTCCAGGTCTTGACCCTGATGGTAAATCTTGAAAAGTGTTTGCATCAACCGTGCTCAATGTTCCCCCACAGCCCCTGCGGACAGTCATGAACTATCAGTACCGCTACGGAACGACGACCACGCAAGCAATCAAGACGCTCTATGCAGACGGTGGTTGGCCGAGGTACTACCAGGGTCTCGTCGCTGCGCTCATTCAAGGGCCCGTGTCGCGTTTCGGCGATACCGCAGCCAACGCGGGTATTCTGGCCCTCCTACAGAGCAACACGTTTATGCGAAAACTCCCGATCCTCGTCAAAACCCTTTTTGCCAGCGTGGCCGCGGCATGCTTCAGGATGATTTTGACACCTGTTGATACCATCAAGACGACCATGCAAACCCAAGGCAAGGATGGTATAGCACTGCTCAGGGCTAGGGTCAGTCGTAAACCTGCAGGGTGACGCCATCTCACGCCACTGGTCTTGTGTCTAGGTTAAGAAATATGGCATTGGTTCTCTCTGGTACGGTGCCTTGGCAACAGCAGCAGCTACATTCGTGGGTCATTATCCCGTAGGTCCCCCCCTCTCTGTTACGCTGTCCTCGGGTTTGACTGGATTTGCCTAGTGGTATGGCACATACAACTACCTCAATGAAAAACTTCCCCTACCCACCACCATTGTTGAGAAGCTCGCTCGCTCAGCGTTCATCGGATTCGTGGCTTCCATAGCTTCGGATAGCATCTCAAATTCTCTACGTGTAGTCAAGACCTACCGTCAGGTCAATGCTACACGCATCGGGTACATGGACGCTGCGCGTGCAGTGATTGCTGCCGACGGCGTCAGGGGCTTGCTTGGGCGAGGCTTGAAGACGCGGATTTTGGCCAATGGTCTGCAGGGCATCATGTTTTCGGTACTCTGGAAACTGTTTTTGGATTTGTGAGTACATGCGTCTTATCGCGCTATTTCCCGGGGCGCTAATGGGATTCTTAATTTACAGGTGGAACGAGAAGACGGGTTCAAAGTGATAGATCCACTCAAGAGCGGCAACGTCGCCGCGCATATATCAATTATGAGCATCCCTTTTAGCGATATCTCATTTGGATCCAACGATTTCTTTATACCGAACATGTTCTTGCTACTGACATCCATGATTTGTGTACAATACAATGCTAGTGCGGTGTGGAGAGTAAGGTTGAATGAAGGGTATTTCTATCTATTCATCAACTGTGCCACCTGTTCCCTGCAGCCATTCTCCCAATCATCCCAGCAGATGGCAAACATCATTGTGTGTCTACCTAGAGTACCCGGCTGTGGATCACCCTCTCTTATGTCCTCACCATTCCCCACTTTTCCTTGTCCACCCACGAAGACTCTATCCCACCTCAACAGGGCTTCTCGCTTAAATCCCATCCTCTCTACGACTCTGATCGAAGGTTCGTTTTGCTCCGAAGTTTGCCACTGTACGCGTCTCAGTCCCAATCCAGGCGGTGACGCCATAGGCAAGTCCAGTGCATAACGGAGAAGCAGCGCCACCGCGTTCGTCGTGACATGTGTCCGTTGAAACGGCGGGAGAATAATGATGAAGCCAATTTCGATGCTCAGATTTGTAGGCGATCCATGGAGGTATCCGATCGTGCCTGCGAAATTTGCAGAAGACGGTGACGCGATCGTGGGGGGTGAGCGCGTTTTATCGAGGATGGCGTAGAGAATCATGCCTGGGTTGGGTTGGATGCGGCCGTGGAGGAGATGTTGGATGAAGGCGGTGGCAGAGGAGAAGGGACCGAAGGGGAGGTGTTGGTAAAGCTCTGGGTGGGACGAGGAGCCTTGGAAGAAGAGATCCCCATGTTGAGCGGGCTAGCCGGCCTATGAGTACAGCAGTTCGATCACCTGGGACTGGCTCGGGGCCGCGACTTACGATGAACGGCGTCAGCTTGATGCGGTCGTTTTCGAGTTCGCGGACTGGGAAGCAAAAGTTGACGTCGTAGGGATCCGGCATTGAGGTCGACATTGCGGTGTAGTCGTCGATGTCGCAAACGAAAGTGGCAGTGGCCTGCAACCTTCGCGAGTCCTTATCTTATCTTATCTAGTAAGTCTGCTCGCGCTGGTGGAACAATCTCTTGGTCACTCGCAGTCTTGATCACGGCTTTCTTGACAACCGTCACCGGCGGCCCACATAATCCGTATCCGAGTTCAACCACAGTCGAAACACGAGTCACGGTGTGGCACTGCTTCACAACATCGAGAGACAGCCGAGCATGGTGGTTTTCGGTGAAGGTTGTGGAAGAGAGAAGGGTCCAGAAGCCATGTGGTAGAGGAGGTCTGTGTGGGATTCGGCGCTTTGGGAGAAGAGATCGGCGTGTTGACTGGGCTGGGGTGTTGCCGATCATGCACAGACGAGCACTTAACATTATTAGATCTCGCCCATCTGGCACTGGGAGGCTCACGATGAATGGAGTCAGCTTGATGCGGTCTGGAAAGCAAAAGTTGACGTCATACGGAGCGAACTTGACTCGGAGGTTGACATTCAGATAGTATATTGGTCAATCTTATCTTATCTTATCTTATCCACCAGGTATGACGTGCCCTGTCAATGTGGGGTATGAACACCACCTATTCCGGCCGTCTTCTATGTAGAATTTATCTTTCGGCCCCACCCGTGCCTCTGACTCATAGGTATAAAAGTTTCGTATTGACGACTCCTTTTATTCCGCTGTAGCTTCATATCATCCTTATTGATTGATACTTACTCTGCAATTCCGTTCTATCATGGTACGTACAGCCATGCTTTGAATCGCTGATGCCATCGCTCACACACTCCTTCCATACGTTCAACGTCCAGGGTGCTGTAATCTCATCCATCGGCTATGGCATCAACGCCATCATCTCGGAGATCTTGGGGGTCATCATGGCAATCGTCAGCGCCGTCACGACCGTACGTCTTCTACGCCAGAACGAGTCGAACAGCAAGCATACTCTTCTATGCGGATATTTGACGCAAGTTATCCCATGCTGACATCCGTGTCTTTTCAGGTTATAGTGTCCATCTGGGACGCGTTCGTGGATCTCCTGTCCTGTCGGTGCTGTGGCCGTATGCGGCGACGTCGGGGACTCGCGAGTAGTATTTCCACCAGACCTATGTATTGATTTCGATCGAGGGGTTCCCCTACATGCATTTCTTGTGCGACTTGACGCTGCCAATTGTTTTATGACTCGGACGTTATTATGAAAATCAAAGAGCCACTCTTATTGATATTGTCTTGTTGAGGTGCTTTCTATTTGACCCCTTTGACCCCATATCGTCTACTAGTAGGCCGTACGTACTCAGCTTCATACATTTGTTCCGGCATGGCGTTACCCAAATTCATCGAATGTGGCATCTCCTGAAGAAGTTCCTAGTCAAGAGTACGCAAGATGCATTTGTCCCATCGTTCGTGAGCGGCAATTGGAGGTGGTGAAGAGCAAGAAGGGGCCGGAGAGCAAGTGGTGGTGGAGCTCTCTGGGTGGGATGAAGAACCTTGCAAGAAGAGAATGGCATGTTGAGAGGGCTGAAGCGTTTTATCAACCAGTAGGTGACAAACCCCGTTGACCTACGCAGCTTGACACGATCATTTTCGAGTTCGTGGGGAAGCATGTGTCGTATTCTAGCGAGGAAGCTGTGGGTAAGTTGCAAATACTTCAAGCCACAGTGCAGGTAACTCCAAGATGTCCTTGGAATCAAAGGCACGTCTTGCTTCTGGACGCAGCTTATTCCTGTCATTGACGCTCTTTCGAAAAACCCCCCTTCTTTCAGCCAGAGTACGACTGCCTACAACGGATGATCAACGAGGATCAATAGGAAAGGACAGAGGTCCCACCTTTCTCGCGCTCGAGTTGATTTGTCCCTTGCCTTCTTGTTTTGTTCGTTAATTAGACTGAGCCTCTCATTTGAAGCCACTTCGGACAGGAACCTCTCTGTGGCGCAGCATTAGAAGGGAATGCAAGCTAGGTTGCGAAATGAACCATCGTCCATCTGATCCAGACGCACGGGGTGTAGCACAATTCGCGACACGAGAGGACAGTACCGAATCTTCATTTGCCGAGTTCCCTATGGGTCGGAAGCAAGTGATCGGCGTTTGTCGCTCTTGGTGCTCATTGTCGTCTTGAAGGGGGTCGATGATGAGGGTCGCAATCGTCCACACGGTGCATCGGATGCTTGAAGTCACGCAACGATTGCCGTTGGCGTCTTCGTCACACTCCGAGTCATCGTGGCCTGTCGAGACATAGCGGCCCACGGCTAGTCTGCTCATTCGCTAGTGACATTTCCACCTCGCTTCGTCAAGGAACAAGATTCGACGTCAAGGTAGGGTCGAGCAATCGTCGCAAATGGCGGGTGGTGAGGACAGAGACAATCGCCCTCGCCAGTCGCGATGATCGGTATAATCGACCATCTCGCATGCGGTCGAATTGGACTCGCCGACTAACTTGGTTGGAAGAGACCCTGTCATGGTCGCAAACCATGAGCATAGAAGGGACACAAGCAATCGGAGCCCACCAAGGCTGCCAGGATTAATATAATCCGGCAACTCGCGTGCCGTCTCGCATGCAGAAATCAAGCACAATCTGGCTGGGCGAGTAATAAAAATCGACCGTGTGGAGTAGAGACTCGTCATGGTTGTAACAGCCTGGGGTAGCTAGGACCCAACGAATCGGATTGGGCTGCTGTCGCGAGGATTGATATATCCGTGCAACTGGCATGTCGTTTGCCTGGTGGACTCGAGTGTAATCGGGCTGGGCGAGTAACAAAAGTCAAAACGTGTCGAGAAGGGTCCTGCCGTGACCTCAAAGGGCGGGTGCCAAACCACCATAATACATAGCGCTCGTGTCCATTGTTCGACGTTTAGAACTGAAAGGACCACGCCGTTTTGACGAAGGCATCCCATGATGAATTACTTTGACTCGGCAAAAATCAACTCGCCTACTTGGCTGAAGGATCGGAGGAGTGTGATTAGTTAACTTCAGTCCAAAAGTGAACCGGCCAAAGTACTTACTAGTACTACTGCAGATAAGTTGCTACTGTTTGGCAGAAACGGTGTTGTATACTTATTGCCTGGCTTCAAGTTTGAGTCGAGAAAATTGTAGCAAAGCTTGAAGAGAACGGACGGCGGGCCGGGGGCTGCCACGCTGCCGAGCCGCGCGCGGACGCTAACTTCGTTGAATGCTTGAACCAGTGACCCAGTCTTTGTCTTTCCGCATCTTCAATGCTTTTTTTTGTCTATCGACGCCTTGCCTGATAGACTGACATTTCTGGCCGCCAGACTAACTCTCCGCGGGCGCGAATCACCAGTAAAACACAGTGACTCGGAAGACCTTGTTTCCAATCGGCCCCCACATCTCCCTCCGTCGGTCACACGGATTGGACTCGCATGGCGAGGAATACTACATGGGTCTGGGACTTGCAATGTCGCTCGCAACTACATGTCGCACACCATGACCGCTATGCTGTCTAGGTGGCGCGCAGACCGCAGACTGTGTTGTTCCGCGCTGGATCTACCTCCCTGACCCCAAGTTCGTGCATAATCACCGCCGGCGTCCCTGCTCGTCAGGCGATGTACTACATTGATGTCAAATGGAACAAGGTTGTGCACTTTCTTGAAGTTGCATACGATATTGTTTCTGCATTGTGCGCGCGAGATTCCTTGATACCGGAGGTTACTGGTTGTAATCAGTATCCTCTGGAGTATAGTGTTAGTGGATACAGGTACGGTGTTCTGTGGTTTTATCTATAAGCAACCCTCATATAAATCATGGCAGAATTCAGTCCGATTGACATCCCAAACGAAGGTCATTTGAGCATCCCACGAGGTTCCTGCATTACCGTTAACGCTCTGTGGAAGTAAACCCGTCCCCACCAAAGCTGTAACAGGTGACCTTCGAGGTTCCATGCCAGCGTGAGTGGGGCCGCGATGAGCGTGACGAAAGGAGCGTCTGCCCGTGTGTTAGGGAATGGCGTTATTGAGTACGCCTGGATAGTCTCAGTGGTTCTTGGTACCCTTTGTAAACGATTTTCAGTTGCCCAAATCCGTTCCCTTGTCGACTCGCCCCTCGTTCACACGTCGACAAAATCGTGTTCCCAGCAACTGGAAGTGGTGTAGGTGATCAGTCAATGCCAGGTGGCCGTTTCGTCTCGCAAGAGTAGTGTAATAGGAGCTTTTGTGGATACGCGTGTTGTAATATCATTTTGATTCGTGTTGGTCCTCCGTGGGTGGCGAGGCCCGGGCCGAGTCAGGCTTCGACCGTGGGTCAAATCGTCTTCTAGCTCAACTTGAAGTAAGTCGAGCACGATCGATCGATCATCGATTATCACCATATCGCTCTTGCTCCATCACCACTACATAGGACTCTGCCCTCTCCCTCTCGCGGGCTACTGGCGAGCTGAAGACAGGGAAGATGTCAGACACAGTAAGTCAACGGCGGCGTGTCGATACAATTGTCTGACGGGAGGTCTCGACGCCGGATTGAACCACTAGTTCGTGAGTAACCTCGTATTCGTAGGATCATCTCACATTGTAATTGTCGGATCCTGGATCTAGGATGTGAGTGCACCTCGGAACCATGCTCTCCATTTCACAGACCGTGCTTATTGCATTCGATGCAGTTTGTGAGTGATTGGCGAACCCATATTATCTACATCTCACAGAACGTATCATATTTGTCGAACCTGATCAAGGAGGTGAGTTTCTAATGCATGTCCTCGCAGCTGCTTCATTAACCTTATTTTACTGGGTGCACTCTTGTAGTTCGTAAGTGATCGCTGACCCCGTTCTATCACCAACAACCCTCAGACTGTGCTCCTCTTTCATCTAGGAAGTGAGTAACAGTCGATTTCTTGTGTCACCGCTGTCTCATAGACCGTACAATACTTGTCGCATGTTGCATAGGGGGTACGTGATCATCAAGTGTATGCTCTCACAACAATTTCACAATTGCATCGTACTTGTCAAATACCAAATAGAAGGTGGGTGATTGTCGATCCCGAGAATTCACAGCCATCTCATGACGTGTCTTGCTTGTCTGATCTCATCTAGAAAGTGAGTGATCGCCAAATCCATCCTTTCACTTTCGTCTCACGACGTATCGTGCTTGTCGCATCCATCTAGTATGTGAGTGATCATTGAGTCCATGTATTCACAGCCGTCTTACGACGTATCGTGCTTGCCCCATCCCACCTAGGTCGTGAGTGATCATCGGATCTATCCTTTCACTGCCGCCTCATGACGTACCATGCTTGTCCCATCCTATCCAGCTCGTGAGTGATCATCAAATCCATCCTTTCATTCCCGTCTCACGACGCATCGTGCTTGTCGCATCCCTTCTAGGAAGTGAGTGATCGTCAAATCCATCCTTTCACTGCCATCTCACGACATATCGTGCTTGTCGCATCCCATCTAGAAAGTGAGTGATCATCAATTCCATCCTTTCACTGTCGTCTCACGACTCATCCTGCTTGTCGCATCCCATCTAGTATGTACGCGATCGTCGAATCCATCCTTTCGCTGCTATCTCACGACGCATCGTGCTTGTTGCATTCCATCTAGAGGGTGGGTGGTCGTCGGGTCTGTCCTTCCACTTCCGTCTCACGGCATATCGTGTTTGTCGCATCCCATCTAGGAAGTGAGTGATCGACAAATCCATCCTTTCACTGCCGTCTCACGATGTATCATGCTTGTCGCATCCCATCTAGCTCGTGAGTGATCGTCAAATCCATCCTTTCAGTACCGTTACGACGTATCGTACTTGTCGCATCCCATCTAGAATGTGAGTGATCGTCGAATCCATCCTTTCACTGCCGCCTCACGACGTACCGTGCTTGTCCCATCCTATCCAGCTCGTGAGTGATCGTCAAATCCATCCTTTCATTCCCGTCTCACGACGCATCGTGCTTGTCGCATCCCATCTAGAATGTGGGTGATCATCAAATCCATCCTTTCACTGCCATCTCACGACGTATCGTGCTTGTCGCATCCCTTCTAGGAAGTGAGTGATCGTCAAATCCATCCTTTCACTGCCGTCTCACGACGTATCGTGCTTGTCTCATCCCATCTAGTATGTGAGTGGTTGTCGAATCCACCCTTTCATTGCCGTCTCACGACGTATCGCGCTTGTCCTATCCCATATAGTATGTGAGTGATCGTCGAATCCATCTTTTCATGGCCGTCTCACAACGTATCCTGCTTGTCCCATCCCATTTAGGGAGTAAGTGATCGTCGCATCCATCCTTTTACTGGCGTGTCATGACGCATCGTGCTTGTCCCATCCCATCTAGCTCGTGAGTGATCGTCGAATCCGTGCATTCACAGCCGTCTCACGACATATCGTGCTTGTCACATCTCATCTAGTATGTGAGTGATCGTCGAATCCATCCTTCCATTATCGTCTCACGACGTATCGTGCTTGTCCTATCCCATCTAGCTCGTGAGTGATCGTCGAATCCATTCATTCACCGCCGTCTCACGACGCATCGTGCTTGTCGCATCCTATCTAGGTCGTGAGTTATCGCCGATTCCATCCTTTCACTGCCGTCTCACGACGTGTTGTGCTTGTCCCATCCCATCTAGAAAGTGAGTGATCGTCGGATCCGTCCTTTCACCGCCGTCTCACAATGTATCGTGATTGTCGCATTCCATCCAGCTCGTGAGTGGTCGTCAAATCCATCCTTAATTGCCGTCTCACGACACATCTTGCTTGTCGCATCCCATCTAGGAAGTGAGTGATCGTCGAACCCATCCTTTCACTGCCGTCTCACGACGTATTGTGTTTGTCGCATCCCATCTAGAAAGTGGGTGATCGTCGTGTCCATCCTTGCACTGCCGTCTCACGACATATTGTGCTCGTCCCACCACATCTAGCCAGTGAGTAATTATTGAATCCATCCATTAACACCCATCTCATGACATATCGTGCTTGTGGTATCCCATCTAGGGAGTGAGTGATTGTTGAATCCCTGCTTCACAGCTGCCTCACAACACATCGTGCTTCCCATATCCCATCTAGTTTGTGAGTGATCGTCGACTCCGTGGGTTCGCAGTCGTCTTACACAGACTATATTGTGCTGGCATTTCCTAACCAGGAGGTGAATTATCATAGACACCGTTTGTTCACAGTCGTCTGATTTATGTATCCAATTCCGTCCCATGTAGCTTGTGGGTCATCATAGATCCGTTGCCCACAGATTTGTTTACGGATTATATCCCCCTTGCCCCCCATCCCATCTAGATTGTAAGCGATCGTCCGTATAGTGCGTTCGCAGCCCTCTTACGTACCACATTGTTTATGCGACATCCTATTCAGAAAGTGAGTGATTTCAGAATTCTTTCTTTCTCATGTATCTCACAAACTGTCCCGTTCGTCCTATCCCATCAAGGGAGTGAGTCATTCTCCACTACCCAGCTTCATACATGTCTCCTATACCGGATCTTGCGTGGCATACTATCCAGTTCGTGAGTCATCGTTATCGTTATTATCTAGCTCTGGGTCAGACTGTACGTTTTTGTTGTATGTTGCCTAGGTTGTAAGTGAACGTCCAACCATAATCACACTTCTATAAGCTGCAACTTGAATGGGTAGTCTGCCCTTGACGCTGAGAAAGGGGCGGTTGTACGAGCAAACCAGTCAATCTCAAAACTCACCTCAGACTTGCAAACCTCGTGGGTAGGTACTGAAACACGTAGGCTCGACTACAATGCCCAAGTCACTTGTTTTCAGAGAAATAACTCCAATCTGCAGTCTGCCCTTGACGCTAAGAAACAGGAGGTTGTAGATGCAAACCAGTCGATCTCAACACTCACATCAGATTTGCAAACTGTGCAGGTGGGTGCTGAAACACGTCGGCTCGACTACAATACCTAATTCACTTTTCAGAGCAATAACTCCAATTTGCAGTCTGCCCTCAATGCTGAGAAGGGGGAGGTTGTGAAAACAGCTCAGTCGATCTCGAATCTCGAGTTGGACTTGCAAACTTTGCAGGTAGGTGCTAAAACACACAAAGCCGACTACAATACCAAAGTCACTCGTTTTCAGCTCGAGAATTTTGATCTGCAGTCTGCACTTGCTGCACTGAAAACAGAGGTAACTGAAGACAAACAAAGGTTGTCCTTGAGCATTACCGATTTCACACAATGGATGTGTGAGCACTTTATTAACGCGGATACACTCATCTCGGTTCCCGACCCATCGACTTCCTCGAGTGACATCCATCACGTGCTTGCTCACAATGCTCTTGTGAAAGTACGTTCGGGAAACTGGAGTTCGGCGTATGAGGACGCACAGAAGGTAATTCCTCATTCCCTCATTGGCGTACTTGTCACTCATCCGCCTCTCAAGTCTATTGTCACTCGGCCATCAGCCATGGCTCACATTGTCAAGGCTCTCGCACAAACCAGAATGGGAGACACCGAGCAAGCACTGCAGTCATTTGACCTCGCGTTCAGAAACTGTAATCCGAAGGAGAGCAATTTGCTGTTGCTCATCAAGGTCTGTGATCCATATGTATCTCTGATACAGCTAAACACCGATACCCCCTAGTCCATCATCTTCTTTGTGGCCCAGAAACATCACACGGCGATCTCGCGTATTCAAGACCTGTTTTCCGTCTCGACGGACGATGAGACGGTGTACTGCTGTATCCAGGTATATCTTGTGAGATCAGGCCGCGGACGTGCACTTGACGATATCATCTAGGTCCTTGGGAACATATATTTGAACCAAGGTGACGTTGCACTTGCTGTACAGTCACTCGAACGAGGGAAGGACCTTGCCTCGTCCTGTACTGGCTCTGATCTGGATATAATCTCGCTCGTAAGTTACTTTTGGTGACACCGTTATGATATATGCTCACGTTTACAATAGATATTTGGATGGACCTTCGACGGGCTTGAGATCACAGTGCAACGATATCATTGCGAAAGTCTATATGCGGCGGGTCGCGCGGAGGAAGTCGCGGAGGCACTTCTCAAGATACTCGATACCTGTGGCGACGAAGTTCGCGCAAGCAAAGCAACAGAAGGCTGGGTCGCGGGTTGGTACCAACATTTACATCCGATGTCTTGAATAACGCGTACTTTTAGATCTCAAAGGAAAATGTATTGACATGCTCGAATCGCTTGGTGACACAGCGCTCGAGTCTGGAGAGCACGACAACGCGATTGCACGGTACACTTCTGCCCTATCTCTTGATCCTTCAAATCCAATAAACATCCTTGTGAAACGGAGCAAGGCACTAGTTTCGAAAGAAAAGTGGAAAGATGCCCTGATGGATGCGAATCAGGTGGGTGCAATATGTCGTCGTATTTGACTGTAACTCACTGACTCATTATAGGTGATCGAGAGAGACTCGTCGTCGCATTTAGGATACGAAAGGAAGTATGTGGCGCTCCACGGTGCGGAAGATTATGGTGAAGCGACCAATGCGCTCCTCCACATGCTTTCGATCATCGAGAAGTCGCCGAACAAAGAGATACGTCGTAGGTGCTCTCATGCTATCTTGGTAGCATGCGCTACAATATGCAATATGACACAGGGCTACGAGCAAACTATACCGCTCCGCGCGACACAATCACCGCTATCGACGACGCCATTGACGAGATCTTCAGACTTTGCCCGCTCGTTCTTATTGATGTCACGACGGGTCGACTTTGCAACGCACAAGAGCGGACCCAGATGTTCAAATCCGAAGCACTGTTCAAGAAGATCGTCTCCGAGACCGCAGTGAGGAAAATAGATCGCGCGCAGATTCGTCAGTCTGTCGCAAAATACTTCAAATGGGTCATGTTTTCCCATACATGGGAGGGAAAGGAGCCAACTCTCAAGGACGTCAACCTCGTTGATTCCGTTTGGAACCTAGATGACTCGCCTCTAAACGAGAAGCTCCGCCAGTTCTGTACAACCGCTCGTGCTAGTGAAGACGCTTACCGATGGGCCTGGTCAGACACTTGCTGCATCGACAAGGACACGAGCGCTATCTTGAGCCAATCCCTCATTGCCATGTACACCTGGTATGAAAAGGCATCGGAAACAGTCGTCTATCTCGCAGACGTCTTGTCCTCTGCAGAACTTGGTGACCTCGCACTCACGAACAGTCGATGGATGACTCGCGCTTGGACATTGCAGGAACTTCTCGCGTCCAAGGTTATCCGATTTTACAATCGCGACTGGAAGCTCTATCTGAACGACACGCATGCCAACCACAAGGAGTCGCCTGCAATCAAGCAAGAACTAGCCAAGGCTATGGGTGTCGATCCAGACACTATTACGAGCTTCCAGCCGGAGGATCTTGGAGTGCGGGAGAAACTCCGGTTAGCATCGACCCGCAATGCCACCGTGGAGGAGGATATCGCGTACTCCCTTATTGGAATATTTTCAAGCAACATCGTGCCTCGCTACGGGTTGGGGAAAACAGCGCTCGGTGAGCTTTTGGAGAACATCGTTGCACGCACGGGAGACGTCACCGTGATCGCGTGGACTGGGAAATCACTGCCGTACAATTCCGCTCTTCCCGACTCTCTCGCTGTCTATAGTCAGGTGCCATATAACCCACCACCCATGGAGGAAAATGAACTTGATACCTGTGTGGAACAGCTGCGTACTCAGTTGGCACCGGAGGACGCCATAGCGTTCCACTACCGAGTCACTCAACTCCCTCGGGCGACCTTCTCGAACGGTTGTTTACAGCTCCCGTCCATTATGTTCCACGTTACAAAAATTGGTGTGCAAGAACTGGGGAATAGCCAGGGAACCCGCTATCGCGCATCGGTCTCATCTCTCGGTAAAGTGGAGTTTAGGACAACGGACGTGATGCCATTGGAGAGGCCCCGGAAGCTCGTCTTTGTATATCCGTGGCTCCATGATCTCCAGGACCCAGTTGATGGGTTCATGTCGGATAATGAACCTGAGTCTGAGTCTGAGGTGGGCTCAAGTGATGAGGCGGCGGCTGACTCGGACGCAGGTTCGGGCAACGCTAATGATGCTTCGGCGCCAGTTTCTCCCCTACGTGCCAAGCCTTGACCTCGGGCGGGTCCCTATACCCTGGGATTGCGTCTGATTGCCCGCCTCGGTCGCCCTTTTAACGTGCTCTTGCTGGAACAGCAGTCAAGTAGCCGATACAAGCGCGTCGCTGCCGAGCACGAGATCATTGTCCCGGGCGTTCTGTCTAAGACGAAGCCCAAAGATATCAAGTCGAAGGTGGTGGAGATTGTTTGATTTTGACTCGTTCCCTTTGTTGTCTCTCTCCTTTCGATTGTCAAACTGTCGTCTTTTGCTGTCCCGTTGACTCGTCGATTCATTGATATCGTTGTGTTCTTCACTGTGTTTAGCTTCTTGTTATCCCGGCCCGCCCTATCATCACTTTGATGTCACTTGTAACAAAGTAGTACCTTTAAGTTGTCACTGTTCTCATAGACTCATACGCCAGTCACATCATTACCCCCATGTCTCAGGAATTCTCAGACTTTCTGCCTCCATCATCACCACAAACCTTCGGGTGAACACAACCCTTCCCAACCAAGTTCTGCCTCCACTAGCGCAATGCTAGACCCTCCTCATCCTCAAACGCTCCGACTTGGACCGGTGCACATCACCACCACAGGGAGACAACCGTTGACGAGTTTTTCAGACTCAATCTCTGTCACTCACCGCGAGTTCGATACGATACTTGCCAAAGTTTTCGATCATCTACATCTCACAGACGACGAGGGCACCCAGGCTGGTGACCAACTTGTCATCCACGCTCACTTCCTATACAACCCCACTTGACGCGAGTACCATAACGTTTACCATCTTCGCGGGCCCTCTCACTTACATTATGAGCCCAACTTCGCTCAATTGGCACCCCTAGCAAGGCACTGGAAGGCGGCATCAAAGAGATTCAAACTTCCTCCCATAATCCCCATTCCCCAAATGGTGTCGACCAAGACACAGATGTCCGCCGCCGGTGCGACAGGTAAGGCGTTGGTCTCTCATCTGGGTCACACATTGACCACGATCGTCAGGTTACATTGGAGGTGGCGTCCTCGAGCGCCTTCTCTTGCATCGCGCTATTTCCAGCTCGGAGATCACCGCCCTTGTTCGCGTCGGTGTCAAGGGTGCTGTTGGGCCTCGAGGATGGGGCGCTGATCGAGCGACAAGCATCCAAGTGTGACGTATTCGCTTGCGTGCGTTTCTCTCCCTTTGGGTGGCTAGTTGTTGTTGACGATGACCATTTGGGCAGACTCGGACCACGGGGGTTGCGAGGCCATTCTGAACGGGTAGAAAAAGAGCTATCAGGTGATGTGTACAGCACCCATTCTCGTTCACACCGGATGCCGTTTAGCACAACTGCTTTGATCTCTCGCTGACCCCGCTGGGATAGTCTTCTAGTCCGGAGCAGGTGCGTTTCGTCACCATTGGTCCTGCTTGTCTCACACTCCGGGTGCCGACTAGATGTATTAAACGATGACGCACAAGGAATGTATAGGTCTACCACATTTGGGATGATGCAGATCTCGATGAGCTCGAGACGATTCCAAACACCAATCCCCATCGCCTCACAGACCCCCTCGTTCTCGCTGCCGACAACGAAGATGCGTCTTGTTTTCGGTACCAATGTCACCACCCAACGTTGCACTCACGTGGTTCTTTTACGTACATACAGGATACGTACCCCCACCATCTGCAATTTCGCCGCCGGCCAGTCCGTTGACCTCAGTATCCGAATCCCACGCTTGATCGAGACACCCAAGCTCGTCAAAGTGAGTATCATGCAGAAACGTAGGCATGGTCGGTCTAGGACTCTATATACGATCCAATGTTTACGTCGACGATAGTGCGTCTCTTTTTCCCTTTGCCTGTAATCTGGTTGACGATTCCCTGCCGTGCAGGCCACAGTCGTAACGAGTCGTACTTTGGCGAAAATGGGAACGCATGGGTAGAGAGATCTCTGAACAGGTCGGCGAGGTCCTTGTCGAGTTTGGCGTGTGCGGCCCCAATGAACATTCCCGGTGTCGGTGCATATCTGACCGCTGGACACGTCTCTTGTACATAGCTCGAGGAGTGGTGGGTTGCAATGATCGACGGGCCAGTAAGAATTGTGATCATACTCGCGACACGAAGAAAATGTTCGTGTCGTTAGACTGATCAGACAACAATTTCTCATCCACTAGAATTACTTGAATATTTTACGATTGAGCGTTGCCACCGAAATACAATATCAGATACAGTTGGCATTGACCTGTGGCACTGGCATGGCCGGCTGATACAGCACTCGACAGACACGGAACCTGAGTCACTAGCACTCCCCAACACAATCAACTTTCTTAACAGTGGAGTTGAGCTGTCCAGAAATTTTAAGCTGCTTCTCTACCTATACGATGGCTTGTATGGGCTTACACTGCCAGTCCCAGTGCTTCCTTGCATTGGCGGCTATAGATACATATGCGGCCAGGAACTTGCAGACCTTGGGAAGATGATTCAGAAGGTGATGCTAAGGTGTCCATTCCATTGACTGGTCGATGTCGTATACAACCCCACTATGTACATTGATGCGTATGCCTTTCACGCACACAAGTTGGGACTTAGGAGAGGCCGACAGGCTGTCTATCCCGGACCGAAATTTATGTAAGACACCCGATAGGGCATGTTCCCACGGGCCATCCGCACAGAACCTGAGGTCAAGTTTCGACTCTTGCGCGTCAGCACTCCCATGCAGTCCGTGTGAGTACGAGACCACAGTGTGATATGATTCCTGTCCTTCATCATGTCCTCTGAGAAGCATTCAATAAAGAATTGGCCTTGTTGCCAACCGACTCGGACGCACTGTCTCGAGATGATCAGGCTTCATGAATTGTCACAATTCTCGAAACTACCTGGCTAAGGCATTCTCCTGAGCCCTAATACCAAACAACATGTTCAGCAAGTCTCCACCATGCGAGGTTGTTTTCATGGCCTTGACTATTCTCCGTCCGTCTTGTGGAACAATGCGGCCACCTTGTATAATTAGCTCATGGGCGTCAAATTGCCACTGGCAATGCCTCATGGTTTTTGCATGTTTTCAGATTCTGCCCCTACTACAAGAGTATGCCCTCTGTATGAAGCTGTAGCACAGGACTTGTCATTTACCACGACAGTTCGTACTGGCAGGAACGAAATCGTCATGACAGGTATACTTAGCATTTAGATAACTGGAATTTCAAGTTTAGCTTGTTCTTTACAGAGTTAACTCCGAGTCGATCCTCTCTTGACGGAGCAGTTGTCGTCAAACGAAATGCATTGGAACTTTGCCCACAAGGACATCCTAGTCGAGCTTCTTCACTTGGAAACCTTGCATCTTCCCTCCATTCCCGTTTCCAGCAGTTCGGATCACTCTCTGACCTTAACGAGGCACTTGTCCTCCAACGCAGTGTGTCGGAACTTCGTCCGCGGGGAGATCCTGGCCGAGCTACTTCACTTGGAAACCTCGCGCTTTACCTCCATTCCCGTTTCAAGCGGTTCGGATCACTGTCTGACCTCGACGAGGCACTTGCCCTCCAACGCAGTGTGTTGGAACTTCGTCCACAGGGAGATCCTGGTCGAGCTACTTCGCTTGGAAACCTCGCGCTTTACCTGCATTCCCGTTTCAAGCAGTTCGGATCACTGTCTGACCTCGACGAGGCACTTGCCCTTGAACACAGTGTGTTGGAACTTTGTCCGCAGGGACATCCTGGTCGAGCTACTTCACTTGGAAACCTCGCGTCTCTTCTCTATTCCCGTTTCGAGCAGTTCGGATCACTGTCTGACCTCGACGAGGCACTTGCCCTCGAACGCAGTGTGTTGGAACTTCGTCCACAGGGACATCCTGGTCGAGCTACTTCACTTGGAAACCTCGCATCTTCTCTCCATTCCCGTTTTCATCAGCTCGGATCACTGTCTGACCTCGACGAGGCACTTGCCCTCCAACGCAGTGTGTTGGAACTTCGTTCGCAGGGACATCCTGGTCGAGCTACTTCACTTGGAAACCTCGCGTCTTTTCTCCATTCCCGTTTTCATCAGCTCGGATCACTGTCTGACCTCGACGAGGCACTTGCCCTCCAACGCAGTGTGTTGGAACTTTGTCCGCAGGGACATCCCGATCGAGCCACTTCACTTGAAAGTCTCGCGTCCACCCTCCATTGCCGTTTCGAGCAGCTTGGAACGCTGTCCGATCTCAACGAGGCAATTGTGCTCAAGCGAAATGTACTAGAACTTCTTCCACAGGGGCATCCTCATCAAGCCACTTCACGGGGAGCGTTTGCAAATTTCCTCCTTTCTCGTTTCCAGCAGCTCGGAACACTATCTGACCTCGACGAGGCAGTTGTCCTCACACACGATGCGTTGGAACTTTGTCCAAAGGGGCATCCTCGTCGCCCTTTTTTACTGAGAATCCTTTCGTCTTCCCTTTATGCCCGTTTCAACCGGCTTGGAACATTATCTGACCTTGAGGAGGCGCTTGTCCTGGAACGCAACGCACTGGAACTTTCCCCGCAGGGTCATCCAGATCGGGTTATTTCAGTGGGCCGCATTGTGCTCTACCTCCTTGTTCGTTGCAAACATTCCACTATGCATGGGATCAGTGACGTCCAGGACATATCCGATTTCTATTGTCAACTCTCTGACATTTCTCAGACGGTATCTTTTGCTGTTCTTAAACATGGGAAACACTTGATCCGGGCAGCCGAAGAATGTGAACATAGTACGACAGTTTTAGCTTACCAAACATTCTTGCGCCTCATTGTTCGGCATCTCGCTACTCTACCATCTCTGCCTCAGCATCTTGCAGTACTCAAACAGCTCACGGCCTCAACAGCAGTTGATGCATTCTCGGCCTGTGTTCGCTACGGCAAGCACGCCAATGCAGCTGAACTCCTTGAACAAGGCCGTGGTGTCTTCTGGAGCCAGTTGTTCCGTCTACGTTCTCCCCTAGACGAAGTGACAGCTTCTGGTGACGTAGGGAAGAAATTGGCAGACAAGTTCACACAGTTGGCCTCCTCCCTTCGTAGCGTGCTTGATGCCCCTCTCGATGCTGGGTCTCGTCACGATCGGGCGTGCCATCTTAACATCCAATTGCAAGACACCGTTACTGAGATTCGCAAGTTACCTGGCCTCTCTCGTTTCCTCCTACCCGCCCTGTTCCCAGATCTTCAAATCGCAGCCTCCGATGGCCCAATCATCATCGTCAATGCTGGCCAGTGCAGCTGTGATGCACTCATAGTTCTATCTAACCGAGATCCTGTCCATGTCGCTCTCCCCATCACTCAAGCCCGCGTCTCTGAATTATCCTTGGAACTGAGCACACTGACGTCGCGGGCCAAGTTCAGTGATATGACGAGGGGTTTTTTGACGTTTCTACGACAACTCTGGGATGAGGTTGTTTTACCGGTCGTGAAAATCCTTCAGCAGTTTTGTCCCCGTGGATCACGTATCTGGTGGTGCCCAACCGCAAAGTTCTCCCTTCTTCCATTTCATGCCGCCGGGTCATGTAGGAAAGGCCAGCCAATGCTCTCAGATCTCTATATCTCCTCCTATACACCAACCTTGACAGCCCTCATTCGCGCTCGCCAGAAAAGACCATCGGTACCATCCGTCGAACGGCGTCGTTTTTTGGTTGTAGGGCAGGCACAAACTCCAGGACAGTGCGAGCTCCCTTCCGTGAACACCGAGCTGTCCAGGATATCGCAGCGCATTGGGTCTGTCTCAACGCTAACTCGCGTTCATGACCAAAACGCGACGATCGCCAGGATCACTGAAGAATTGAAACGGAACGAGTTTGTTCACCTCGCCTGCCATGGAATCCCAGATCAACAGCAACCATTCGGGTCCGGGTTTGCTTTGGCTGATGGGCTGTTGAAGGTGGAAGACATCATGCGATACGAGTTGCAGAACGCCCGGTTTGCGTATTTGTCGGCTTGCCATACGACTGTTGGAGACGAGGAGAGTCCGGACGAGGTCATCCATCTCGCTGCGGCCATGCAGTTCGCCGGATTCCGGTCGGTGATTGGGACGATGTGGGCTGTGGATGATGAGCACGCGAATGAGATCACATCCAAGTTTTATGAGTATATGGTGGACGAGTCCGGTCGACTGGATCACACTAGGGCTGCTTTGGCATTGCACAGGACGATGATTAGCCTTCGTTCGAGCAAGATACCTTGGGATCAACGGATCCTGTACATCCATATTGGTGCCTAGTAATTGCTGCTTTTCAGTGGGTGCGTGTTTTTCATATTTGTGAGCCTGGAGACTCATCCAGGAGTCAAGTTGTCGCTTGTTGTAGGATTTCTATTCTCGGAGGAATCTATTTATGAAGGATC